>BMAW01083499.1:0-10523 GCA_019974015.1 Nephila pilipes
TTTTTTTTTTAAATTTTTCTAATTAATTTTTCAGAATAAATTTTCATTTTCTTAAGAATTAAATTGCCTCTATAGTTCTGATAGCTTCTCGCTTTTTTTTCTACTTGAATTTTCACTCATTACTGATTTTTTTCCTTCAATTCAGCTTCAAGCTCTTCATGTTGAGACTGAGATTGTTTTTCGTGACGTATTCACCTTTCTTCTTGTTCTCGATTAATATCATTTTATTCCCTTATAACTTGATATAACTTATTTTCCATTTGAAACTCAACTAATCCTTTCTCGACGGAGAGCAGTGTGTGGTTATTTTTTCTTACTTCCTCAATTCAATAAAGATCCAGATATTAACAAGTAACAACAAAATTTATTTATTTTCCCTTTGCTGATCTGGAAGCACGTTTCTGCTCGTATCTTTTTCTAATGAGTAAATGTTCCCTCTGTTTATATTACCCATTACTCGACACAGAGGGAGAGGGCCACAATTTTCTCACTCCGACAGGCGTCAAATATTATTACCTTATCACTGTATGCTGAAAGAAAATACAACAACTGCTCTTAGAGTCATGTTTGATAGTTCCACTTTAGCATCATCCGTTAATGATAAATTAACTGTCGGCTCGAAATTGCAGGATGACATTTTTGACATTTTGATTCGCGTTTGTTGCTTCAAACAAACCATCCGTACTGATATTGCAGAATTGTATCATTAAGTGTTAGTGTGTGATTCTGATATGTAAAGTATAGTTTGGAGAAAATCTCCTAATGATAAGTTAGAAAAATATTGCTTAAAAACTGAAACACATGGAGCCTCCTTTGCTATGTATTTAGCCGTAAAGGCTCTTCCACAACTTATAATGATACAAGTTCCTTTTAACTAAAGATATCGTTTTGCGAGACTTTATAATAAAGATGATTTACTTGGTAGGACTAATCCATTTCATTCGGACTCCGGTTTCAGAAAGAATTAATTCTACTATTTGATTTCAATTCAGGAAATAGACATCTAATGAACCAAAACTGTTGGATTCTTTATCAGATGATGTAATGCCCAGTTATTACTTTCTTCTCCTGCGATTATAAATCTTATATATAACAGTGACGTATAAATAGTCTATTAAATAGAAATTCATCTAATAATGATAACCAAGTTATTTTATTTATATCTATGAATAATACACGTTCAATCCCTGATATACTCTAACTGCGGATTTTCCTTATGCACGTTAGAATCTAACAATTAATTTGAGAACTAATTATTTATCTGCTCGGAAGTAATCGGGTTCGAGTCCATAATAGAGAATTTAAAGGGATTCGAATCCTTAATCCTTTGTAATTTTTTTTTCTATGTTCACTTCTAAAGCTCCTTACTCAGCGAAGGTGAAACACAGCTGCCTCACTTTGATATTTTCAGCCCACTATCTCTACCACTAACCAACTTATTAAATTCTCCATTGATTTATAAATGTAATTCTTCAAACTTATTCCCCACACATTTATAATTTTAATCTAATCAACAAAAGTCACGTTTTATCTATTGGGAGAGACTTTTGATCTAAACAACATCACACAAAAGATCCCAAAGCGTTAGTTGAAGGGAGAAACGAGATAGAATCCACGTCATTATGTCGGAACTAAAAGCTCACGTACTATATACACTTATAATTGAATAAAAGCTTTATGGCATGCATTGGTATGCAGCCTGTGATTATTTCTTTTTTAAGGTTCAACTTTTCACTAGTGATAGTTTTAGTCAAATTACTCATTCAGAAACTTTGGATAGTTAGACTTAGTAGACTTAGTTGGGATGAAGAGCTTTCAGACGAACTTAAAAAACGGAATATCTACTCTGCAGAAACACATTTTTTTTTTATGTGGAAAAGTTGAAAGTACCATGTAATGTAATGATTGACAATTGTATTATTATTCAGCACCACGGATTTTCAGATGCATTTGAAAAAGCATATATTGTGATATAGTGTGTCTACGATAAAAATAGACGTAGAAACAAATGTGTGAACAAACTTTTCTCTTCAAAAAGTCGCGTTTCACCTTTAAAACAAGCGTTATTTCCATACTTTGAACTATGCAAATCTGTTTTATTGACCTAATTACTAAACTAAGTAGAAAATACTAGAAAGAAAAATATCAGTTCACTTCATGCTTGGGTAGATTCAGTAATAGTTCTATCGTGGATTGAAGGCCTTCTTAGAAAATGGAAGACCTTTCACGCCAATCGAATATCTCTAATTCAAGATTTACTTCCTACTTACTGCTGGAATCATGTTCCATAAGTTCAAAATCCAGCTGATATAATTTATAGAGGATCATTTACTTCTTTCAGAAATATAGCAAAATCCTATTTGATTCAAAGGTCCGAGTCGATTGAGATTATCTAATGAACATTGACTCAAAATAAAGGACCGAGAAATCTTTGACAGAAAAATAAGTAAGAAAAGAAGATCCAAATATGAAATATCAGTTTATTACACCAATAAAGACAGTCCTAAAGTTCATCTATTGGATTTTAGCATATAAAGTTCAATAAATGATTTATCGCATTACACAGCTAAGATAAAAAAAAAGATTTATTCATAATGTAAGGTTGAAAAGAGAAGATAGACTTCTGTCATCTTTAAATGCTGATGAATTTGAAGAAGTACAGAACTATTGACTTAAAATGATTCAAGCTAAATGTTTTCCTGAAGAAATTATATTCTTGAAAATGTAGAAACCGATTCGTAAAGAATCAAAAATTAGATACTTAAATCTATTTCTTGATGATAATGACATACTCTACATTGGTGGAAGACTACAAGGAGCCAATCTGAATTTCGATGCAAAATATCCAATTATTCAAATCAAGAAACGCATGTTTACTGAACTGATAGTGACAAATTCATGAGAAAGTATTTAACTTTGGCATTCATGATACTCAAAATCAAGTTCAGTGCAGATTTTGGGTACTCAGAAGCAGACAATCTATGAAGTCTGTTCTTAATCAATGCATAGTTTCTGAAGTTACATTCCTGGAGCACATGTCTGAGCTCAACGGACGACACCTTTGCCTAATTATCGAGTTGAACAATCATAACAATTTACTACAGTTGGTGTGGACTTTGCAGGTTAGCTGTACATCACATACAGTGATAAGAAGCACTACCTTTTACTATGTACTTGTGCTGTTACAAGGGTTGTACCCTTTGAACTTGTGGGCAATCTTTCAACTGAAATATTTCTTCAGGCATAAAAATCGTATGATTTGTTGCTCGAATAGGTTTATCCTCCGTAATTTTCTCAGATAATGTCAAGGCTTACTAGGGGGCTGAAATCGATCTCTGAAATTTGTGGAAATTAATCAACCACCAGATATTAATAATTTTTATGCCTCACAGGAAATAAAGTGGAAATAAATTAATGAAAGAGCAGCTTGGTAAGATGGATTTTACGAAAGGTGTTTGCTTTCTCAAAACTGCATTAAGAAAGGCTGCATGCAAAGCATCTTTTAACATCGACTAATTAGAGACAACGTTGTTGGAAACAGATACTGTCTAGAATTTCAGACCACTTACCTTGGGCATGCAGAGATCCTGAAGAATCTTTTCCATTAACCCCTGGACATTTCATTCTAGAGAAAAAGCAGACTCTAAATTTATCATTAATTAGATTGTCAATAGAATTCCCCGAAAGTTCGAAAAAGACTTAAGTGAAAAGTTTCGATTATCACAACATACTTTTACGCTATTTTCACGGAAAAGGTAGAAAAAAGAATATTTATTAAAGCTAAATCTGTTAATAATCTCAATAAATCTGATGATCTAAAAATTCTTGACACTATGGTTATCCAAGATCATAAACTATCTAGGAATTTCTGGAAACCAGGTAAAATTCTCGAAACGTTCCCAAGTAGAGAACTTACTGAAACTTAAGACTTGTAAAATCTTACTATTTTAAAAACTGAGAATTCAGTAATTATAAGACCAATGCAATTTTCATATAACTTAGAGGCTCAAAACTGATGTATTTATTCTTAATTACATTTATTCTTAATTATTATTGGTATTGTTGATTACTGATTGTATAGTGATTTGATAGAAACTTACATGTTATATATATTCATGTTAAAGTTTGTTAAGTAATATAATATTTCTTTCTAGTTTCTTTTTACTTTTTACTATTTTGAAAGTGTCATTGTGTGTGTGAAGAATTTCACATGTATAATCCTATAAATATATTTTCATAATTAGTAGAATTTGTTATTGTCAAACCTAATTGTTACAGTCTCAATCACTATATTTAGTTCTATACATATTATTAATTAAATTTAATTAATTTTAGTTCTATACATATTATTATTTAGTTCTATACATACTATTATTTAATTAAATACTCACTCTTTCTCAACTAAAATAATGCACAGTAGACTGTACTAAAATATATTTAATTAACTCCACATGAATTTTCGCTTCCCAATTCATTCACAGGGACAGCGGGAACTGACCACTCTTCACAGTGGTAACAATGGGAATAAGAAAATTAAATCAAATTTGTTTTATCTTAAATAGGATCAATATTTATTACACAATAATTGAAATTTTAAGAACTGACTCAAGGTATTAGAATTGTAAATACACCCACTTACCTTTAGTTGTTTAAATATATCAAAAGATAATCCCCATAATTTGTTGATCCATAAACAGTGAAAGGAAAAGAGTCGATAATTTTGCTTCATTTGAAATAAAGCATGTACCTGACTATCCCCAAATAAAAGTACTTGCAAATGTATTTCATCTTAGGGATCGGGTACTTAAGAAAGTAAAGGTATATATTTTCTCCCTTACAATACCGCCCTTTAAGTGTCGTTAACTACTTATATATCTTACTTTCATTCGATTTTTAAATATTTTCTTTCTGCTTATCTTAATTTTGTATTCATATACAAAAATTAAAGATAGCTGTCTTCCTGATTGTAGATCATGCATTCACTGTCATTATAAGATAGCTATGCAATCAATCAGGAGTTATTTCTTTCGTTAGTTTGTGACACAGGCGGCTTAAATCCCATTCAAAGTACCTTAACATGCCAGATGTAAATTTTCAATACTTATACTCCTATAATTAGATTTAAGAAACAGAATATGAATTCTTCGAATTACATGTAATTTATTTGTTAAGATCTAATTTTGTAATAGCTGGGTAGTAAAATAGTATCACAATTTTTTTATCTGATCAAGTGTAATTTCTGAGTAATATATGAAAAAAAAAACTTATGTGTGTGTTTTGTTGTTGTTGTTGCAAATACAGATTCTCATAACTCATAATGTTTTTTAAGTTGGAATGCAAGAAGTTCAATATATTGAAAAAAAAATATCCATAAAAAGATATTGGAATGATTTTTTTTTTTAAAAAAAGTGATACTTAGCTCTTCCCACGATCATCGCGCAGTGGTTTTTAATTTTGAATGTCCCCGTATTCTAATTTAAATCCACAGATGAAGGATCCTCAGAAACTAATCATACTTATAATACCCTGAAATGTTATCGTTTCATGCGGGAGGAAAGGGTTTTTTGTTTCTAGTTCTATGATCCTTCATCTCTCCAGAAGACTGACATAAATATCTCCCCAAGATTGGGAGACATAATTCACCACTGACACTTACACAATTTCATTGCACACACACACGACACACACATATATACACAAGAAATACACCCCTCCACACACAATTTTAACTTTAACTTAAAACTCATCAGTAAGAAAGAAAATAAACTATTATTCGTAGAAGCACCCCTCTATCATTTCTCCTCTGAAAAGAAATTGGAATTCCTGTTAAATGAGAAATACGTAGTTACAATTGACTAAATTTAATAAATTAATATTTGTAACAAATATTAGTCTTGTTATTTGAGTAATAATGTCAATTAGTTAATTTAATTTCCTTTGATAGGAGCTTCATCTCTCTCTCCCACTTAATAAATTATTTGGCCTTTACGATTTCTAATATCAAAATTCATAGTTAAAGATAATAATTTAGTGTTAGAGATGGAACTTCGTATCAAAAGGAATTAAAACATTTACTTTAAAAATTTAGCGTATCAGCATTATATCAATAAACCATTTCTCATATCAAAGCATTGCCATTTATTTATTAACTGTATTATGAACAATTCGTTTTAATCATTATATTAAATCATTCTGAATGGCTTCTTTGCCATTTTATAATCTTTTTATAAACCACTTTTTTTGAACGTATGGAATACCTGTACTGTGAAATGTTTTGATCCATGCGATCGGTGCCTCCCATAAATTTATTATATTAAGACATAATATACGGTTGGTCAATCTCTATGAATCTTCGATCAATATTAGACCAGCGTTTCGTTTGAGCTGCAGGTCCAAACCATAATGGTTAGACGCCAAAATAACGACACTATTGTCTTTCCACCGAACCATTAGTAATTTTTGCTGTTCTGAAAATCAAAACTTCCCCAATTCTTCTTTTTAATAGATTTAATATCTTCAAGTGGACAATTTTGAATTCTATTAACCCATATAGTACCAGTTTCTCCCATTCTTTTTTCTGTTAACTTATCGATGAAAGCAAATGATGTAAAAAGATTATCCAAAAATAAGTCATATTGTTCATTTTCTGGTAACTCGGAAATTCGATCCAGAACAACTGTACCTCCCATACCGTTTTAATATTCGCCGGAAACAATTCCGGCTCCTCTGTACGGTTCAAATTGTATTAAATTGTCAAATAATAAAATATTAAATTTAGTATTTAGGCACCAAACTTTTTACCCGAATCTGACAGGTTTTCCTTTTATTAACTGTTAACACTCATGATGTCCAAAGTATGGAACCATATTCTCATCAACAGATAAATTCTGCTCATTCTGAAAATACATTAATAATCTTTCATTCAATCGATTAAAAAGTGGACGCAATTTAGCCATCTTGTCTTTTTTTATTTAAGCTGCTGTTGTTAGCAAAGTACAGATATTGCATAATTTTCTCAAATCTTCACCGTGGCATGGCTTCCGAAAATCGCATTATTTTTTTACTTCACTCGAATTTTCCTGGTACATTCGTCTTCTTGGGAGAACATTGTATCCATTAGTAAATAAGATAGCAAGAATAATTTTAGATTTTCAGCACCAATAACAAAGTCATGGTCTCCTTTTTGACCAGCATACAAAATCGATTGTTCTAAAATGTATTCAATTATTTCGTCATTTAGAAACAGCTCATATACAGATATGGAGGACCAATGGATGTTAAAAAAAGGTGGTTTTTCTCCATTCCATGTTAACTGAAAGATATTATTTTCCAGCAATTTATTACTAAACCAGCTCCTAATAACCATTCCTCTTGATTATGGCTTAACAAGATTATAGATTCAGAAAAAAGACGCATGCGTATAGCGTACACAGGTAAAAAAAACCTGTACCCATTCATGCTTAGCGTCCTATATATAGAACGCTTTGCAAAGGAAAATATATAATAGTGTTACAAAACAAATTTAATGATTTTAAAGATACATATTTTAGAAATGAGGATTGATTATGATTATAGCATAAAATATTTTTGCAGCATTGAAAAACAATAAAATAATCTTACTTTTTGCATGACGCCATTTTGAAAATGAGAGAGAAGGACTAACTCAGAATTTATAATTTTATCACAGAAAAAGAATACCGATTAAGGGCTACAATCTGATGGATAATAACAAATATAAAGCTTTGAAATGGTATTCTGCTATTTGAATCGGGGGAAAAAATTAAATTTAGCGATTTAGAGCTAATTACGTAAGCGTCATTTTAAAAGGACGCTAAGCACAAATGGATTATAAAAATTATTTCATAAATACACTGATTTATAAGAATTATAAATTCAATTAAGTGTTGAATATTCATAAGAAATAAGTTAATCATAAAAACTTAAAAATAGAAGATAAAGTAAAAACAAGGAGACAAAGGAGTCACAAAAACGATAGATAAATTCAAATCAAAATGTTGTTTCTTGCTTCGTTTTAAAATGAGTGGTTAAACATGTTTTATGATTCAAAACGTCTTACTCACCACAAATTACTTTACAACAAAATGTGGTAAAAACCATAATTCAAAGGAACAGGGGTACACAATCCTAAAATTTGGATACAACAATCCAAAAAAGCTCATTTAAAGAAAATTATTTAAATGAGATTATAATTTTAATTTAACTATGTTAGAGATAGGAGTAGGTGAACTCTTCATGTTTGATTAATATTGTTACATGAAAGGTCGTCTTTCAAACGGAAGAATGGAATGTCCTCTAAATTAAAAGGTAGGCTCTTTCCGAACTAATCCAAATTTATTCTAACAAAGACACTATATTCCCTTTTAATAGGAGCAATAAACATACACATATAAAACTACACAATAGCAAAATTTCAAAGTTCACATAATCACTGAACAGTGAAATTCAAATCACAATATCACATTAGCACATGAAGTTTACATACACTCTATATATTCTCTAAGCTAAAACTGATACTCACAGTGAGAGGTTAATTTATATATCTTACTAAGATTGTCCACTTGCTTTTTAAACTTTCTCCTATCATCTTAGGGCACTAATTTCCCCTAATTGTCTTCCCCCCCATTTGGTGATATCTGGTGACCACAGTTTTCGTTAAGGTTGTAACTCCTTTGTGACTACCACCTTGAAGCACATTCTTGGAACTGAAATGTCAGGACTACAACTAATATAAAATCAGTGTGAAAAATATTATTAACGTGAATTCTCTTACTTTCACTTGCTTACATCTTTGTTTGTCTGTAGAATTTGATTCAGGTATGTATGGTTGATTTTTATCTGTTATCGTTTATGTTTTAATAAAGGTTTTTATTTATTCACGTTTTACCAGTAACCTTCTTTCGATGATATAATTTTACTAAATTTGTCTAAGATTTGGAGTCATATCATAGGGAAGGAGCTACAATCAGCCTATGACTCCACATGAAAGTCCTTGTCCGGTGGTAAAGGCGCCTTCTCTCAAATTTTGGGGCAAATCTCAATTGGGCAATAGCCACTTTAGATCCAGTAGAGAAAACCACTCCCTCCCTCTCAAGGTGTCTAGTGTGTCATATATACTGATGTATTACTATCTTTTTTAGTCACATCATTAAGTTTTCTGTAATCCACGCAAAATTGGAGTGATTAGTCCTTTTCGACCAATACAATAGGAAATGCCCAAAGTCCAGATGACTCTTCAATAATATTTTTGTATTCCATCTTTTTAATCAATCGCTCAACTTCGTCTCTTCTGGTCAGGGTTATTCTTCTTGAGTGAGGCTTAACAGGTGGATGATCTCTTGTGACAATTCGGTGTTGGATAATACTTGTATGACCTACATAGATGTCGATTTTAAAGAAAAAAAATTTCTGAACTCGTAGATGAGTTTTTGGACATCATTTAGATGTTTATTATTTAATTTGGAAATATCCTTAAGGACATGATTTATGTATCTCCTAATAATGTCAACAAAAGGAAAGCAGGATGCAAGTTCGTTTCCCTTCTCTGTAGTTTTACATTTGTTCCCAATATTAAAGGCTATGATGGGAATCATGTTCTTTTCAAGATAAACTAAAGGCGAACATAAAATATCAATGACTGCATATCTATAAATAGCATGAGATGCAAGGAAGCCTTGAACTAAACATTTCAGAGTTTGTTTGAATAAAGGACTGTCTCAGTTGATAGAAAAACAGACTTGTGTCCTTTCCAGAAAGAAAAGAATTTCTTCTCCTCTGATACGAAGTTCATTTTTCTGGAGGTCATCTGTAAATCCATGTTGCTGCTAGAAGTCTAGTACCAAAATGTAAAAATAAGTAAAGTCTGCGACAAATGCCAGTTATTTTGAGAGCATTGGATCCACATTTGAAAACTGCATCTAGTTTTCCATGCATTTTCGCTTGATTATCAGTCGCAGTTTTTAGTTCGATGCACGGAGTAGTAGTTCTTTCATTTGTTTAGCTATATCAAATCTTATTAGGGTTACATTACTTTTCGTATCTACTATGAGTAATATCAAATAAATAAAAGTAGTACGAGTAATATCGCTGAGTAGAGAAAGTAACAGCCCGTTACTTCCCCCACACAGCTCTGAAAACCTGAATATTTCTTTGAAGATATTCTCAGGAATAGGCAACCTTTGCTGCTTTTAACTGTTTTAACAGTCGCACAGTCTGTTTCTAGATGTTCTTTTCAATTACAATTCCAGCACCTTAGTTCCGACTGACAACAAGGAGTATTTACTTTTCTTAACTACTCTTTAATCTTATTAGCTTCTCTTTCAAACTCTTAATGCATGGAACGCTCTGTAGCTTGTCCTGCAGTATCATCTTCTAAAACAACTGTTCTAACTCTTTTAATTGACGTTATACAGAAAGGCAGTTTTCAAATCCTTGTTTTCAACAAGTTTAATGATTTGTTGCGTTAAAACATTGCAAAAGTTATGAAAAATTAAAGAAAGCTCATA
>BMAW01083503.1:0-14432 GCA_019974015.1 Nephila pilipes
AATTATAAATTTTTAAAAAGTGTGCTTAATTGTAACCGGCAGAATTATTTTTTTTAATATACAAAATAATATCGAAATCAAATTCCAAATCAATGCCGATAATTCATTATAGGTCAAATTTTTTTTTTTAATTTAATAAATAAATTGATTATATATCCATAAGTTTACCTCCGATGCAATTCAGTATGAAATAAAAACATTCTAAAAATTAATTGTCTCGGAATTTTTCCAATAGAACTATCATCATCGTTTTACGGAATATCTCAATACGGATGTACTTTATTTCTTTATTTTGTCTCAAATACTGAAATAATGTTCTTCATCCAAAAAAATATCTCTTTCAATATTCGTTCGCATTTCCAGTAGTCATGCTCCAGATATTCTGATCCCTGTCCAATCTAGTCTTTCAAACAAATGCAAGCCTTACAAAATCGATTCAGACATCCAAAACTCCTGGAACACACATTCTGTATTCAAAACTATCTAGGGAATTCTTGATGCATAGCAGCCAACGAATTCGAATGTATTTTTCAAAATACACTATCTCCGTACTATTTCCATTCTTCATTTTCTGTGCCATCGCGTAGGGCTTTTGTTAAGGTTCCAAACAGCATGAATACTGATACAGAACTGAAAGGGAAATACATAGGAAAAGTAGAATCCATTGCTTCACCCATTTGCTGGAAGATTAATTGTTACCCTTAAATTAGCCCTCCACGCACATTGTGTAACACAAGAGTAATGAAGTTGGGCCCACAATTGGCTCCCTTTGCCAGGATCAATACCAAATAGATTTCCTTGCTGATGGGATTATTAGAGTTTTATGGGTTCTCTCCAAGGTTTCGCTGAGTGTTTCAAAATAGAGATTTCGGTTTTCCAAAAAACAGTCGTCGTTATAATAAAATAGTAGCCGTGGTGGTGAAATATTATTTGGAGACATTCCAGTAACAGATACAGATTTTTGTTTTAATTCCTTTTTCTTTTAACGCCATCGGAAGTTAAACTTCGCGAAAATTGCTCAACTGCCAAAACGTCTTTCATCGGGCTGCTTACCAATTCTTAACTTTTTTTCCTTCAGAAACAGAATGCAGTAAAAATCATCCGAGAAAAATATGAATAATTATGCACACCTTACTTGTGCTGAAAAAATTGTGACAATCCTTATCTTTTCGGTGAAAATTTACCCAACAGTCACAAAAGTTTAGAAAAAATTAATTTAACTAAATTTGTTGTAATATTCCTTCCAGATTATTTATAAAGTTCAACAATACGCATTATAGTTTCTCAATACAAAATGTAAAATTAACTTTTTTTTTCATGAGTAGTAGTTAGTCTAGCTCAGAGGTGTTGTGAGAAATTTTTCGTGAAAGAGGCAGGGAGGGTTTTCTCCACTTCAACTCATATCTCAAAATAAATTTTAAATTTCCTTGTTTATTCAAAGCGAAAAGAATGTTTTTTACAAGTACGGAATTTCTAACATTAATTTTTTTCTAAAATATAAAACAAATTTCAGTATTTGTTTTATATTCCTTATCGGGGGAGTTACAATCCATATTCCCCCTACCCGTCGCTACGCTGTGAATTTTAAATTTCATTGTTTATTTAAAGTGAAAAGAATGTTTTTTAGAAGTACGGAATTTCTAACATTAATTTTCTTCTAAAATATAAAACAAATTTCAGTATATTGCAATCCTTATCGGGGGAGTTACAATCCATATTCCCCCTACCCATCGCTACGCTGTGACGATGGACTATTCGCGGTTTTCTCTACACTAACTTTGGGGACTTTTAATTGAGATTGATTGCTTTTTCTAAACAACCTTTGCCCAACCAAAAACGAAACGTAAGTATTTAAATTACAATCAGGAAGAATTAAAGTGAAGTGTGGGAGTTAGGAATTATATAAGCTAAGCTTGGGACACTCGAGGGAGGTCGAGTGGTTCAATCGTTTGGCAATTGTTCCAGTGTCGAAGACGGGGTCGAGAATTGCTACAAGTTATCGACAGCTTAGAGAAACCTAGAAGTCGAGACAGCCTCAACTTTACGGTATTGGTAAGACTCTGTTAGTTTGATATTGGTGGAACAAGTTAATATATTTAAGGCAATATTTGGGGAGAGTCGCTTACATTTGTCGTTATACTAGAAATTTGTCAATAAACATAGCGTGTGAAACCTGTGTAACGTCTTCTTGAACGACTTAGTTATTGAATTTTAGTGTTAGTACATTGAGTTTAGCTATGGCACAAGAGGCGAATAAGAATAGTTCGCCGTCACAAAGTTACAAGTCTAGCCTAATAAGATCAATCGTATTAAATAACCAAGCTAGTAACGATGCACTAGATTCGCACAAAAGACTGTTGGTAGCTCCCCATGTAATTTTGAACTAACGAATCCGAGCCTTGCGAAGATGAATGATAATTCAACAAAGCTATTGGCGATGAGTCACGTATTTCTGAATGAAGGTCAGATACCAAAGGGATGTTTGATCTGATTACTCAAACTACTAGCTTCCACACTACGCCGTATGAGAGCTTTGAGGTCCAATTACTTATATTTAAGTCGTAGCAATCCTAATTATACCAAATCAATCATTCATCCACAAGCAACAGATAAAATGATGAACAAAAGAACAACCTCTTCTTTTGAAAAGAGCGGGAACTGTTGTCCAATTTCATGGAAATCTGTCTTTCTGTTCTTCTCTCCAAAGGTAAAAGGAAGCTCTTAATTGATTTCTACAATTCCGCCGACAAAGAAACGCTCTTGTGTACTTTTCGTAGCACCATATGTTCATCTATTTTTATCTCATTATTTGTTCTTATCGCTTGCAGTCAGTTTACCTGTTCTTTGCCTATATAATTTATTTGAATCTTTTGCTCCTCTAACACCAACATACTGATAGATTCAAGCTTTTTACGGAAAAAGTTTTTTTTAAAAAAAAGAAACAGTAGCTCGCACAGTTTCAAAAAATTGTGTAATTATTTTCCACATTCATTAACATATGTGATTTTAGACTTTTGATTTAAATTATTTGTGTTTTTTTTTCGGATAAAATGATAATAATCACATTCAAAATATGATTTTATGAAAAATAGCATTTTTCATTATAATAATTATTAAAACTGCCACTATCTTAAAAATATACATTATGTATTATATGAAAATGATTTGAATTCTACATTATACACTCAAGAATATTGAAAGTAGCGCCTCGAGAAGGAAGCGAGATAAAAGGAAACTTTGCAAAGTATTTGAATGATGTCTGATATGAAAACGATCCAAGTTTGGTGCTATTACATAAGACCACACACCTTGCAGTAATACCGCAGTCAGGAAGGTGCTCCTTTATAAACCATCGCATAGTGAAAGATTCATAAGCCTAACGATCCCATTCCGCCTATAGGAGGACTTAAGTAAGCAAAGAATGCAGTTAGATGTGATTCGCACAGTTAAGTGAGCTTCAGAGGGGCCTGATCATCGGCATGAAAATCGCAGGCTGGTCGACGCGCCATGTTGCTCACCAGGTCGATCGTTCGGAGTGTGCCGTCAGAGCATAATGCCGACAATGGACACGAGATCGTGCCCACATACGAAGAATCGGTCCGGAGCGACCAGAAAGACCACAAAGCGAGATGATCGAAACATCGTGTGGCAAGCGCTCATAAATCTCACGGTGAGTCGTTTCACGTTAAAACCGGATATAGGGCTGCCAGTAGTTCCACAATCATATTCAGACACCTTGTTTAGTTTAGTTTTTATTAACGTTGCACTAGAAGCAAAACGAGGGCTATTGGCGACGGACCTCGTAATTTTGAACCACGGTCAAGTGACGAGGACGACACCTGACCTGGCACCCCCTTCTCCTAACATCCACACCACGCCAACGGGAGAACTTTGGGCCCCGAACAGATTTAACGTGCATCAGCCCCTGATATAATCCAAAGACGGTGAGTCTTTGGTGGCCAAGGATCGAACCCGCGACTGAACTAAAACCGCCAGTCGCTAGTCCACGACCTTGACCACTAGGCTACCGCGGCCCTTCAGACACCTTTAGGAAGCGAATCTGCAATCCAAGCGACCTTTTCGTGTACTGTCTTTAACAGTGGTGTGAAGCCAAAGCGAAGTGGAATGCCTCAGATTGGCAAAACGAGGTGTTTTGTGATGAGTCCCAATTCGTTTGGGGGAACAGACGATAACCATGCATAGGTGCAGAGGCACTCTGGTAAATGGAACAATTCCATCCACGCTGTCGCACGACACACTGCCCGCACAGCAGACATAATCATTTGAGGATAATAATTTAGAATAACAGATCCACTCTAATTGTGGTGCATGGAACTTTAAAAGACCAGCGTCATGTTGATGACATTCATCGATCCTACGAGGGATAATGTTCGTCCGCATACAGCTCTTGTAGCTCAAGATATTCATCATGTTCAGACTCTTTCATAGCCGGCCCGCTCTCCGAACTTGTTCCTTATAGAGCGTCTGTGAGGCCGGCTGAAACGCCAGATGCTATCGTGTCATTATGTTTATGATTTGGAGGTGGCTATTCAAGATTTGGGGGTCCATCTGCCTCAGGACAACATCCGGCGATTAATCAACTCAATGCCGTCCCGTGTTGCGGCATGTATTACAGAAGGAGATGATAAGACGCGCTATTGAGTTTGCACTGTGTTTGTCTAATTGTTTTTGTCTCGATTTTGAGATCAAGTGAAACTCTCATCTGTATCATTCTGAATATACGTATTAAATTTCATTTTATGATAACATTTTGAATGAAGACATTTTTTCAGAAGACATTCTTGACCCATGTGGTGAACGGGAATGACAGAATAGTCCAACTGTAGCTCATGCATGTCGTAAGAGGCGACTAAAATGGGTACCCAGCATCTGGGGGTATAGCCGGGCAAACTGCCCCTGGGGATTATATCAGGGTACCTCAGAGACTTGCCTCCTTCTGGTAAGTACTGGCGTCATGACCCCGAGGCACCCTAGCGATCTTTTTCTTTCCCATGGGGTTTACTGTTTTTGGTAAACATGGGTGACGCACTCCCGAGTTACCCTAGCAATCCTTCTCTATTTTTGACCCACCTTCTTGTCACTCATTTTAGTCTTTTTTCATTTTTTTCCCGTCTAGATCACAGTTAAATCTTGTTTGCCGCAGCATAGTCATATCTGGCTCTTGCACCAATAAACTTTAGATTCACTCACTCACAGAAGACATTCTTCAACATAGCCAACTGCCTTATTTTTAACATGAATTGAAATAAAACTGAAGTTCCGATACATATTAGCATTAGAATGATCTGCAATAACATTAAATTGTAAAAAGCAATTATTTTTTATTACAGTCATTCAATAATAGTTCAATAATATTTTCTAAATGCTTGTTTTGACGTAACGATTTAAATGTGTTCTTATTTATAAGTATTAAACACAATTTTTAAAAAAATAATTCATATGCGATTAACAGCATTTAACTATTTCCCTTTTGAAATTTGAGTTCCAAAATAACAGTTTAAATAATAATTCTTCTTAAAGGCCAGGAAAAAATTGTTCAGATAAAGGGGTAGCATATTTCCCTTTCCTAACAACCCGATCACCAGATCGTTATTCTATGATTAGTTCCTCATAGATTGAATAGCCAGGAAGACCATTTTAACAAATATAGTACTTGCAAAATATATAACATCAGCATCCTTCATCATTTTACATAATGGTCATGGTAATTTACAGTCACGAACCTCTACCCCTGGGCTACTAATCCGCGATTCTGCTGCGCATCTTACTTTGAGGAAAAATTTTACTAAACTAAAACTACTTTGATATAACAAGTTTACGACGAGGAAATATTTGCTGAAAATGCTAGTCTACCTTTTTAAACTTCTTCACTTTCCCCAGGGCTGTCTTTTGTAGAATGTGCTCAGCGGAAAGTCACTGCATCAAAAGGAAGCGCTATTTCGAGGAAATAAGTAATTGTGGATTTTCTAATATTTTTAAAACTAGAAATCTATGCAGCGAAGAGTAGCTTGAAAGATTATATTCGAGTTAAATTGCGCTAAAAGATGTGAAAAAATATTTTTCATACTTTAACATAAAATGCGCGAATAATATTGTCATTTGGAGCTTAGACATATGGAAATATACTTCTTTTATATACCTAATACAGAAAATATTTTCTACATATGACATATATGAGTACTTGTAGAAAAATAATTTGTTCAACAAATAACTTATATCACATTTTTCACGATCGCATATAGATCGACTTCAACACGATAAGCCTGGCCTCGGTAGCCTAGTGGTCATGGTCGCGGACACGCGGCTGGTGTTTTTCGTAAAGTCGTGGGTTCGAGTCCATATACCCCTGGATACCCCCCGTGTAGATGGGGCTGATGCACGTTAAATCTGTCGAAGCTCAAAGTCCTCCCATTGGCTTAGTGTGGAAGTTACGAGGAATAGTGCTATATGTTTTCTGTTTGTGTTGTCTCTGTCCAAACTGTGCTCCTGTGTGTCGTCTTGCCCTTAATATTTGCGAAATAAAGTGTCATTTGTCATTATCTTCTGTTTTAGACTGAGTTTCGTTCGCATATACCCACACGAGATAAAGAGTTTTTGTGTCAATATCTTACAAACAATATTCTCCCATAATAAATACATCTTTAATATCGTTTATATGCTGTCTAGATATTAAAGAGAGGTTTTCTGGTTGTAGAAAGGAACAGTACATGTTTTTCAGAATTTTCCCGATAAATTCGAAGGGATCATAGGTCATTTACGTCATCCCTCTTCATTGTTATAAATTTAGCATGCGAAAAAAAATGCATTGTGCCCACAGAATTCAGTTGGCTCGACTATTATGAATAGAAAATAAAAAATTGGTAGAAAAAAAGACCCTTCCTTTCTTTAAATTTAAATAAAAAAATTTAAAAAAATGAGTGTAATTTGTTTACTTAAATTGATGGTAGAAAAAAAATGCTTCAGTGTATGCTTGTTTCAAGTATCGGTGTTTTTAAAATGATATTAACTCACAGCCTGATTGTTGATAAGGTACTTTACAATGAAAAGCATAATTTGTATTTAAAAAATGCAGAAACATTGTTTTATTTTCCCCTTTGTGTTTTTTACTCGTCTAGACTTCAGAGTATTTTTTTTTAAATTCATTATGGGACAGATACATAATCCTTTCATTTTTTTCCCATTTTATTCATGGGCAGAAATTTATTTAATTTTGAGAAAAGAAAAGAGTGAGTATTAGGACTTATTTTTAATAAAACGAAATAAGCGCATATGCAGTACATGAATTGGGGGGGAGGGGGGGTACTTGTCGTCATTACCTCGAAAGTAGCAATTTTGTAATTTAGAATTACCACTTGGTAATAAAGTAAATAATACACAATATCAGTCTTATTTCTCCTATTTAAAACTATTCAAGTATCGATATATAATTATATAAAGTAATAAAAATTACAAAAATGATTAAGATACCATAAAATTAAAATTTGCATTTTTGTGAGGTGCAATTTGCTAAAAGGATGGATCCTCCCCTCTTCTTCTCGTCTACAAACACTAACCCAATGGCACCCGATAAGAGACAGCAAAGACTTTTCTGTTCTTTTCCCAGGAATCGGCTTAATTGAAATCCTTCTTTCTCTTCATATTGAAAACAAATTTAAGCATGAGAATGAAAAAATTCTTATTTTAAAATTTCAAACTTCTATATAATAATATAATAAAATAATTACCCTGAAATATTCAATTTTTAGAAAAATTCTTGGGGAGCGCATATGTCCCTTTGCACCTTCCCCCCGGGTACGCCCCTGCATGAAAATATATAATTTAACAACAGATCATTACCATGATTTTTCTTAAAAAATGTATGAGTGTTATTTAAATTTGTCATTATGTTGACGAACTCTAAATAGTACCAAAACAATATCTACTTTAAAAATGTTGATTCTAAAAATTTTATTCATTTATTACTACAAAAAAAAGTCGTATGAATTTTATTTCTCCGCGATAATAAATTTTTCACTTAAAAAAAATTAATTAAATTTTCCTGGAGAGTATCTCAGCTTTCTAATTCAAATTCATTCAACGTAAGAATTTCATTATTCTTGTTTAACGTTTACAGTAATTGCTCAAAATTCTCTTAACAGCTGTCATATTAAGAGAGAGAGAGAACACAAATCCATAATAATGGAAGCGAGACTTTACGGAGGTGGGATATTGAATAATTTCAATTTCAAAATCACATTTAACGAAGGAGGAGTTACCGTTAAAAGGACATGCATTTCAATCAGGATTCTCATTTGTAATAATTTACATCGGACTTAATGTGACTATTACTTAAACAACAAAATAAAGAATTAAACTTTTAAATTGCATTTAAACCTGAAATAGATTTAAAAACTTTCCGATTTTGCTCTGATTAAATTTAAATTTAAATGCAAAAAGGAATTGATAAGGATAAAGGGTTAGTGGCTTAGCTGAAAAATATTTCCTCCATCACCGTAACGTCTTTATTTGTTAACCGATTTCCTTCGTAAAAATACTCTTATTATAATAATAAACCCTTCTATTACAAATAAACTCTTAAATTATATTGAAATTGCAAATATATTTAAAAAGATTCCATGTTGCTTTGATTTATTTTTAAATATAAGTACAAAAACTAATTATAATGTATTAATTGCTAAAGACAGATGGCAATTGGATTTTATGAAATAGTGCCTCTCTAGATAAAGAGACTTGATTGAAAAGCATTGTATCCAGGTCCATAACATTTCTTTGTAACCCGATTTTCACAATTTTTATTGTACCTGAAAGTTACGTGTTTACCCTAAGTGGTGCATCATTGATTTTTTAACATGTCCCCATCTCTTTCCATGCACATGCGCCGATGAGGGACTAGTCGGACAAATCCGTTGGAGAATTCCGGTGGTTATTGTTAACATCAAGCATTAATGGTAGTCCCCGCTTCACCGTCAGAACTTAAGTGATGTCACTGAAAATGCTCTCTCATCTTTGGGCAGATGAAAAAAACATTTTAATTTGGATACGGTTTCAACCCTCAGGTGTGAGAAACTCAGTGATGAATTTCTGTTTCAACCTTACCTTTATAGGGGTCACCATCTTGAGTTCCAACAACACCTGGGAGCAAAGAAAAAGAATTCATTACATATAAGACACATGCAGCTCTCAGGTGTAATAAGAATTTTGAAAATCAGGTAATGAGCTATGGCGACGAAGACATTAATTTTCAGTAGTGCCTAGTATATGAAGCTTATAGGAAGCGATCCTCGTTATTGAATTGAGGACAAGTGATGAGGACGAAATATCAGTTAGCAACTCTTTCTTTCTCTCGCCCCTAACTTCTACAGCTGTCGATGGTAAAATTTTGAGACCCAGTTTCACTTTATGTACAGCAACCACTAGTATTCGGCTTGACAAGTATTTGACGGAACCAAAGCTCAAACCTATTACTTGACTTGATAAAACCTTGTTAACGTCCCCGAAGCTCTTCTTTTGCATATTCGACCATCTTAATTAATTAAATCAGTCAGAAAAATAGTCACTAATTAATAAAGTCGAAACACACATATAGTAACTCATTTATTCGAATCTTAAAATAACCAAAACAAAAATTGCTTAGTGTTAAGTAAGTGGATTTTGGCTCCCTAAATATTAAAATTTTCAATATCTACTTATTTTTCAATCTTTTATCGGGTCCGATCCAATAAGTACTTGTAAGGAGATCCGACTCCTTGTCCTTATGCAAATCCTCACTAACTTTAAATCTTATATCTCTTTATTTTTATAGAGTGAAGACATTACTTCGTTGCAAGCCTCATATTAGTTATTCTTTCTACCGCAACTCCCTTATTAAACTTCTCGCAGCTTATAAATGCTATCCCATCCATCTATTCCCTATGCTTCAATATTTTTAATATAATTTATAAAAACCATGGTTTATTCACAAGATGAGTGTCTCAATTCAAATAACGTCATGTGAAAGACCCCCAAGGATTAATTGAAGGGAAATATGCAAAAAAAATCTTGCTATAACCTGTGAACTAGTATCCTTTTCCCTCCTAATTTGCCGACGATGGAACTTTGAGACTAAGTTTCAGTTTACTTATATCAACCCTTAGTATTCCTTGAAAAAAGCCTTTGATGGAACCAAGACTCAAACCTACCATTCGACAAACATCTTCAGCCACAAAATCTGTGAATATAACCACTGGTACATCTCATACCTTTTAAACAAAACGAATATATCATATTTTCAAATAAGAATAATAAAGACAAAAATAAGACCCTGGTAGGATCAGATTTCCTCATAATAAATTAAATATAATTCCTAAATCCAAAAATGGTTGCATTTAAACTACTCGGATGTATGGAGTTCGCTTTATGTTAATAAATTCCAATAAAGACAACATTACTAGGGTTGCAAGAAATTCAAAATGAATCCGAATAAAAGAACCAATTTTGTTAAATAAGAATGTAAAAATATATATGAGATAATAAGTTATTTACATATATATTACATCGGTTCTCTCACAAATACTCGAATATATTTGTATTAACGCAGAGTTGCTTCCAAATATTTTATATAAAGGTAGTAAATAAGGTAAAAGAAAAAAGTTCTACAAATTCCTATCGTTAACAGCCGTTATTTGGTGCGATTATCGCTTATTTGGTGAGCTTGTTGGCGATGTACGTGACATTAAAGATGCATTGAAGTCTTATTATTTAACGGAAAGTTAGTTTTAAATGTTTGATCATCACATTTGGTTTACATTTTAATAAGTGGATTTTTGCACGTTATAAAAAATAATTTTTTCAAAATCAAACTAATTTATAATATCCTGATTAAAGGAATTTTTCAATCTATGCATAAAATTTTTAAATTAAGTTATAATCCCCCAATTCAATTTTAATTAAAATATAAATCCAAAGAACTTCCTTACGTTGTTGTGAAACATCTATTTCCCCGATATTATTTTAATTAGATTTTTAAGCTTTTAGACTTCGTTCAAAGTTTTTTACTAGCTTTTCTATTAGACTAAAAAGATAATAAAGATAAATTGCAAACACTTATCTATAATTAAATCTATCGCACTGACGTCACCAAGACAATTTTAAGTGCTTGGGACTTTAAAGTTACCAAGAAAGCTTGCATCGTTCACATATTCTTATACATTGTTCTAAATATAATGCTATTAGGTATTTCTGATTTTCATCGTCTATCGATACGTTTCTTCAGCTTCACATGTCATTCAAGCACTTACAAAAATATTTTTTACGAAGCTCTAATTTTATCTACAAATTGAGCAGAAATATTTATTCATTTTGCACTAAAATTTAATTCAAGTCGCCAAATGATCGCCAAATAATACGCAAATTGTGAAAGTTTGGAAGAAAACTATTGTTTAAAAAACTCGTTTTTTAGCAGCGTTATTATTACACAATGATAGCTAAAAGGCCCCAGAGTACCCACGTAAAGATTTCCAAAAGCAGACGATTGACAATTAGAAAAGAAAAAGGTTGAGTGATTTTATTAACATTGTACTGGAAGCAACACTAGGCTATTGGCGACGGAACACGTAATTTTGAACCTCTATCACGACCGAGGTTCCTCAACCTAACGAGGATGACGTCTGACATGGCACCTCCCTCACCTAACTACCACACCACGCCAAAAGGAGGACTTGGGGCCTCGTCAGGTTTAACGTACATCATCCCCGTTATGCTTCTTTCGTGGTATCAGAGCTCCAACCCATGACTCGATGTTTTCTGCCAGCCGGGAATCCATGATCATGTCTCCTAGCCTACCGCGGCCACCAGGAAAAAGAAAAGGAATCTTGTTTAATATTAAGTTGTCGAGAGAACTACAGTTCTTAAAAAAAATTTAAGCTGATAAAGTGATAAAAAAAAGGGGGGAGGGAATCCCATTTTAGCTGACTTGGCGATGTCTGGTATTTTTTTTCTGGTGGCGATATTGTGCCGTGGCTACCCTGTTTGCTCTTCGCTGTGACGAAAAAAACCGATTTTGGCGCCAATCTGGCGCGATTTTTGAAAACTCGCCAAGAAATCAGCTAAAATAGGATTGAACCAAAAAAGGTTTTATAAAAATGATTTAAAAATCTTCAAATTTACTAAATTTAACAAGCTTCTCAATTGCAAAAAAGGGACAATTGCTTACAATAATAGTTAGTTTGCGTCAGAGCACACATCCACATAAAGATGATTGACAGTCGACGATTGATAAATAGAAGAAATTGGAGCTTATTAACTCTAATATTCACTTGTCAAGAAATGTAGATTTAAATCATTTTGAAAGTGCTAAAATACCAAAAAGATTTTATAAAAAAAAAATATTTAAGGATCTTCGAACATGTAAAAAATAAAAATGAAAAATTAAATAATAAGAAAAATTAATGTTTTTTAATAATATTGATATTTTTAATCAAGGAATTATATAAAACAAACTTTTATCAAAGTAATATTTTTTCGTTATAGTTTTTTAAGAGTTATTAATGTTTTTTTTTTATTTCCTTCGCGTGAAATTTTGGAATATATATAAATAATTTTTGGAATATATTTGTGAATATATATAAAAATGTTGCAGTTATCCATCAAAAATATAATAATTTTAATTTTACCATTCCTGTAATGTAATTTGCGCTGTATACATTTGCGGGGGGGGGACTTGACTTATTAAAATATTTTACACGCACAATAATTAAATGTTGATGTTATTATTTCTTAAAATTATATGTATGTTTTAATTTAAAAATAAGCTGCAATGAAATATTTTATTTACTGTTTTAAGATATGATGGCAATTGATAAAATTCTGAGCAGCATATGACGTATTGGGTGTAATTTAAAATGTTTAGTATATATTCAAGCTCAAAATATATATAGAAATCTTGTGTTATTTTCAATATGGCTAAACAGTGTTATGGCTTTACGTATAGAATTACTACTTATGATTTACTTTTATAAAAAGCACATTTTGTGAGTGAATGTTGTCGAGAGATTTCTACTCCTTAAAAAAATTAGAATGCTGGTAAAGTCCAAATTTTTTTTTAAAAGAGAAACTATAATAATTTCTTTTAAAAATGTAAAAAATTAAATTTTTAATTATCTTATAAAAATGGTTTCGAAAATTCAAAGCTTTATATAGTTTAAACCGTTATAAGTCCTATTTTTTAAAAGAAACCCCTACATGTAGTTTAAATGTTATCATTGTATAGTTAAGACATTCAATTATATTCGTAATAATGATAACTGACCAAACAATGGAACAACGCAATTGCTAAACTTTACAACAATAGAAAACACATTTATAAATATATTTGAAAAGGAATTATTCTTTGTTGTGAACCGAATATGGAACAACAAAGATCATTAATCAACAAAGGTGAAATTACCCTCAGTTTCGCTTATTGTAATTAGTGTGAGTTTGTGTCTTACGAATTGAAGTTTAAAAACAATTCAAGAAAGCGATTTTGATATCAAAGATGTCTTTACGAAACGTTTACGAGGATTTGGCCCTTGCACTGTCTTGCTTTTGCATGATGGTTCTATTTTGTTCTGGGTCTTACTTTTGTGCTCTCCCATTTATCATTTACGCTATTGTGAATGGGAACTGGATGAAGAAATTGGAAACTAAACCGAAGAAAGTGAAACGAGTGATACCTAAATTTCCAGCTTATTCACCAGAACCAACTGATTTGATGTGGTATGAAACGATCAACATTAGCGAAGCTCCACGACTCAAAAACAATCCTTTCGCTTATGCCTACATCAACAACCCTTTTTGCGGAGACGATTCCTCCAATGGATCCACCTATCAAAGGATCGTTTCCGAAGAACAGCTCTCTTCTTTTCATCTACGCTTAAAACCATAAATCAAAATAAACTGAATAATTAATTCGGCCAATCTTTTTCAAAATTCATGTAAGACAATAAGCCTTTTCAGAACCTGAAATCAAAATCTTTGCAAAGGACATCAAATAAATCTTATAGTGGTTTTGAAATAATGACAGTTTGAAAATTTACACCGATGCTTTGGAAATAGTTTCATCAAAGAAAATGTTGAACCAATAGAATATTTGCATATGAATACAGAAGAAACGTTGATCTCGTTGGTCCTTCAAAAAATCTACTTCATGTTTTTCAAGAGACCAATAATTATTTCGAATGATATATAAGCCTATCAATAACTTAGATATGATGGTGGAAATGGATCAAAATACCTCATAGAAAGTTTTATTCCTTATCGTGATTGCAGAAAATTATTTACTAGTTATATTGACTATTGCGCCTCAGAAGAGGTTTTACAATTTAAAATTACTATTATGCTTCATAGAAGGCTCATCCCATTGAAGAGACTATTATGCCTCAAGTAAGGCTCAT
>BMAW01083508.1:0-14658 GCA_019974015.1 Nephila pilipes
CTTATTTAAAATATGAATTCTTTGTGTGAAATCTTAATCTTTTTTTTCTGATAATTGAAGATAAACTCAAATATACTTTAAATATACTGTGATTTTTTTTACACGAATAACTACGCATATATCTTAATCGTTATTAAATTGAAAATTTGATCATCCATTGAAGGACAATTGTATTACTTAAGTGATATTGTTTGTTTTTAATTGTCAAAAATATTTAATGGAAAAATTTGCTTTTTAATTGCTCGTTTAATAAATTAGATTTAATAATTGAGAAATATAAAGTAGTTTTGTTATTTTTTATTATTATTTTAGGGTTCAACGTACATGCACCGTTTCTTTTACGTACTTTCTATTTTTTTACGCATGTCACAACTATAAATAAATATTGAAAAAAAGATCAAAATTATATAAAAAAATAAAATTATTTCTTAGACAACTTTTAGAAATTATTTTATGATTCATACAAAAATTATCATTTAGAAATATAAAAGTATTTTATTTGTGCAAAAATATTATTAGTTAAATATTGCAGATATCTATTATTTTCTTTTATAATTTATAGTTACATGACATATTTTAAATATTTAAGTTGCAGCGGTAGCGGAATGGGTCATGGTCATAAGCTTGCGGTCGACGTTGTCTCTGTTGAGCCGTAGGGTCGAGCGCTGATGCCACTAAAGACCCACTCTGTAGTGGGATTAATGTACGTTAAATCTGTCGCGGCTTCAAGTCCTCCTATCGGCATGATGTGGAAGAGGGTACCATGTCACTTACTGATAATCGAAATTACGAGGTTTGTACGTTAATAAGTAATAAATCTATTAAAATGTTTCATGTCTTACAATTGTTTAGAAAACTATCAAAATGCTGGGAAAATATTATTATTATTTTTTTTTGGAGGGGGAAGAGTAGAAGAATATTCTTTTATTTCTGTTACAAAGTATTCTATGCTAATTTGTACCTAAATTGAAATAACTGAAAGTATCTACTTAAGAATTAAGTACAACTGATTTATTAGTTTAATTGAGACCGCATTTATTTACCTGTGAATTTTATAAAACTATAATTAGTTTCAGATTTCAGAAATTTCATTTCAAGTTCTAATTCCATTCCGTTGTAGAAATAATATAATAAGTAATAATATAATGAAGCTCATTGTATTACGCGATTCTCAGGTGTATTTCTCTTTAACTAACCTTTTGTTGCTTTGCTATGACGTTATTTGATTTAAGAATTTCTTCTTGTGAATGAACCGTGTCTTAACTAAATTAGAATTCATATATAGAAGTGGAGTGAATAATATTGATCAGGTAGCATTTATAAGCTGCTTTTTGAATTTAATTAGATTTCAATATCTTCCATAAATTATTCTCATCCATAAAATTAAATTTAGCACTAGAAACCGCTGCTTATGGTTTCGTCATTTTTCTTTGCCGGTCACTACTGTAGTGTTCCTTTCCCCTCCGAGCAATGATCCAAGTCCTCCGCTACACTGCGATGGCAGTACCGCCCGAGAGGAGGGATAAAAGAGAATTTTGTGAAGTCAGTTGAAGGTTTTCTTAGCATGGGAGTAGTTAAGTAGACTTCCTTGGAAGTGCTACAAACCTATCTTAACCTTTAAATAAAGTTTTGTTAAGTTTCAAATAACTCCTTTCACTATATCTTCGAACCATAACCAAACATTACAACTACTATAAAAGTAACAGTAATTTCGAGTTTCACACGTTATCAAGCAAGATGTATCAAAGATGTTAAATGTTCAAAATTAAAAAAGTTTGGTAATTTAGCATTCATAAAATGGTAATAAATAAATCATTTAATTTAACTATCATAAAATGCTGTAAATGTGGAAACAAAATTATTTTGTGTGCTTCTTATACGCCATAATTGGTATTATGTTACGGAAGAAGTATGCATAATCTCATGTAAATGAAGGCGAGGTATTATTAATATTTCCTACTATTTTAACTGAAATTTGCTTCGAAAGGATTTGAAAATTTTATAACTCCATGACACATTTCGAGTGAAAATTTACCAAATTAATTTTTTTCATGTTAATAATTTTCATACGCAAAAAACTCGTTGTAAAGAAAATGTAAAAAGAGGAAAAAAAATTTCTCTTCAATATTTCTATTCTCTTCTTTTTTTAACACAATTTTCCTATTTGCCTTAATTAAATTAAACGAAGTGTGTTCAATACTTAAAACGCGAGGGTTCAATAATTACTTCCTTATGCCAAAAACTATACAAATTTTATTTACAGACACTCGTTAACTACAAGAAATGGAAAACAAGGAAAAACATATAGTCTCTCGCTCGAGAGTATCAGTTGCTGAATAATCTTTTTCGCAATATACTTCGCGCGCTACTACTGCAGCGCCACACTGTTGCCACTAAGTAGAATACAAATCTCTTACTCTAATAATTTTGAGAGGCTTACCCAGTGAATTCCATTAGTATATGAATAATTGAAAACTAATAATATTAACAACATAAGCTTATGAGCATGAGCCGAATCATGTTATATATTTTCAGGCTCAATGTCGTTTTGTTAGCGTAGTGTGGACTTTTGGAGAAGGAAATTCCAACTCAAGTGTCAGCCTCGTCACTTGAACGAAATTCAAAATTAAATAGTCCTCTCAATGCTTCTAAGTGTGACTTTAATAAACAATCAATCAATTCTATGATACTTAATCGGATATTGCATATTTTTCACGAAGACGGAACCTTCGTTATGTTTTAATGAATGTATGTTTTTATTTTAAAATTAAATTACATAATAATGTACATTTTTCTGAAGGAGCTTCCCTGCAAAATTGATTTCAATTTAAAAAAAAATCTATTTTTCCTCAATCTAGAAGATGCATTTGTGCATAATAAGAAATATTACTTGAATCTCGAAAGAAATAATCTTTGTTTCATTTCATCAATTGTTCCTAGAACTCTTTCGAAAGATCGTTAAATGTTAAAAATTCATGATTTGCTAGTAAAAAACTTTCTAAAAATACCCTGTCGGCATTTTAGACTGCTAGAGCGCTTGATTATTACTCGAAAAGCGGCATACTGAAATAACTGCTGAATACTGAATTTCATTTCAAAAGAGTTTGGAATGTTTCATGAAACAAAGAAATATTCGTTCTTGCAAACGCTTTTTCTTTGAATAATTAAAGATCTTTTAACATCTTTATAAAGCAGACACATAGAAAGATTTCTCTTATGGCTTTTAAAAAAATAATTTAAAAAAAATTATTCTTTTACATAACGTTTTGAGTCATCTGAGAAATACGAAAATGGTTTAAAAAGTATTCGTGTTGGAAATGGAGTAGGGCAACTCACTATAGTATTATCGAACAACTGTTTTCCCTTTTCTTTGCAGTCCGTAGTGTGACACCCTTCGCTTCCCGAAAATTCGCCTTCATAACTTTTTCTAGTCATAGGGACCATATTCGCCTTCTTTGAAGCATATTCACAGGAAGCAAACTATTGCTTTGAATATTATTTTGATTCCAGTGTGTAATGATGAATCCAGGTGCCATCGATGATGATGACTCTACTCGGCAGTAACAATTAGCTACAAAATGAAAATGAGACGCTATCAAATTTGTTTTGGTGCCGTTTAACAAGCATACAATGGTAACTCTAACTTGTCTTAAGAAGTTATTCGAAATAAAAACAAGTACTTTTGAATCCTTTTCATACACCAGAAGAATAAATCATATTGGATTTAGGTTTGAGACAAAATTATTATAACGAGTAATAACTATAAAGTATAGCAGAACTATTAAAAACGAGAATATTAATTTCTAGATATTAAAGTGCTACTTTTAATAATTTATGTAAAGCCTGCTTGTGACTTACAATTTATATAGAAGTAATAAGAATTCATTGATTCAGTCCTTTTCAGGACTAGCTATTATCATTCTCGAAAGTATTGTTCTTAAGCTTCGTATTATGTTTGCATAATTCATATATTGATTCATAAATGAAGAAAATCTAATCTGAAGCTTTTCAGTTTTCAAAATATCAATGGAATGTTTTCAAACTACGAGACAATAAAAAGAAATGAATAAATTTAATTGTTTTTTTCATAACGTTTCTCGACGTCTTTCAGAATTTTTTTAAATTATAAATCTATAAGTTAACAAAAAAAAAAAAAAAAAAAAAATTCGTTTCGAAATTTTTTTATTGAAAGTAAAATAAACGAACATTTTAATTAGACAGAAAATACTTCGGAATATAGATTTATGTAAGTTTTAACTGTAAAAATTTCTATAAATAAAATTACTAGATTTTGATCTATCCAGGACATTTTCTCTAAGGGCACGCTTTAATTAAGACATTTATTACTTTAATACTGAATAAAATTTCTATTTCTAATTTTTTTATAGAATAATTAAAAATAAGAATAATAGTTTCTATGCAAAATAAAACGTGATTTCTAATAATTGAAAAATATTCAAGTAATTTTCTTTCCATAAGAAGAAACTGTTTATCATGGCTTTCCCTTGACATTAAACCCAGAATCTCAATGAATAATAATTCTGATGTTGAGCTTAATTCAATTAAAATATGTCATAAAACAAATATATATATGGAATGTGGGGTGAGGAGTATTAGTCCAGATCCTACAATGGTTTTGCTCTTACATAAAAGGGCTGGTTGTCTGAGAATGAATTCATTCCGGACTCTATTATGATTTCGTAGGAATTCAATGATGAGACTCAACTTGTTTTACTTCGATTAATATTTGGAGAGAGGAAGATATTTACACATTGAACTATATACAAGTATCTCTATTAGGAGTAAATAGTTCTTCCGAGACAGATAGATGGCAATCTAATTAATCTTATCCCTATCAGCATGGCACTGGAACGCGTTCGACTTTAAAGTTTACTTCGACGCGGAGTGAATCGGAGGAGAACACGGAAAAATGAGTGGAAAGAGAGCCAGTTGAACGATAGTGTCCTCAGTTTTTCTGGAATGTGGCGCTCATGAGACTTATCACATGACTCTGATTCGGGGTTACCATCTACTCGGTATCGGAGGAACTGTGGTTTACAGTACATTGGAAAATAAAATAATTGTTAATAATTAATGGAAGAATCCTACACACACACACACACACACACACACACACACACACACACACACACACACACACACACACACACACACACACACACACACACACACACACACACACACACACACACACACACACATATTTGTATAATATTTTTATGCAAATTAATTTACATATTTTATAACTTTACCTAAGCTACAGAATAGCATTTATCGTAACAGTGAAATATTCACTATAAATATGTATCATAATGATGCATGGAAAAGAATGCCATTAAATAAAATTTACTTTACTGCTTTTGTAACGTGTATAAAACCAATCATACTGTATGTATTCAAATAAAATTCTCAACAAATTCGTGATTTTTATTATCTTTTGATTTAAATTTAAAAAAAAAAATAATGAAAAAATGAGTCTAATAATAGAATAATGTTTCAAATTCTAAGAGTACGTCAGGAAAAACTGTGGATATATTCTTTGGTGTTTTTTTCCCCTTTTTCTCCTCCTTTCTCCTGAATCATCAGGATTTTTCAAACAATCTTTTCCCATCCAAATACCTCAGGTGAAAAAGCAATCTCCCTGTCTTTGAGGAATCGTTACCGATAAAAACAACGTTAGCTTAGGAAGCCTTTGTGTTCAAAAAGTAGTTTGGAAATCATGCTTTTTTTTTTAAATCCGCGAGAAAAAACAAGATTTCGTTTCGATCTTTTCTGCTGAAATGTGAAAGAAATAAAAAAAAATCTCTGAACACATTCTTAGATCGAAAAATAACGGTGCTTACTTGTCAAATGTAAAGACGTTTCCTTATCACCTAGGAACTGTTGTGGAATTTAAAACACGACTTCTATCTCAGCGTCAATTAAGAAAAAACTAGAGCTGAGGAAAAAAAAAACTTAACTATCAGTAGTTCCTTAAATAAATGTACTTTTTTATTATTTCTTGGTTAGAGTAACTGTTTCTCCTTTTATTTTGACTATTTTTATTGTTAAAATTGTAAGAATTTCTTGTTAAAGTAAGATTGTATTATTCTTCATTGTTATCTTAAGGTGCTTCATTTGATGTATTATGTATCAATATATGTATTAATAATATGTACCACATATTTTTTTATTATTATTTAATATGCATATGTGTTTTTAAATAAGTATCTTCATTGGGAAATAGAGGTTTCTCATAGCACCGCCCTATTCAAAAACGTAAGAGTTGATGCAGCACTATCTAAAAACTAAGGTGGTTTAAATTGATTGGATGAGAGTGAAAATAACCAGGAACATAAAAATTGATGCAGAGCTACTCAATGACTAACGTGGTTGAAGTTCATTGGACGACAGTCAGAATAATCAGGAATGCAAAATTTGATGCAGAGCTACTTACGTGGTTCAAGTTGATTGTATGAGAGCGATAACAAGCAAGAAATTCTGAATTGATACACCGCTACTTAATGACCAACGTGGTTGCAGCTCAATGAACGAGAGAGTAGCGGCAACTTTCTTCAACAGCGATGAAAAAACTTAAAAAGCCTTAACAACTAGTCCGAGTAGGAATCCCTTTTGATCTAATTGATAAGAGCACTACAAAAAGTTAAAGGATATTTTCTTCGGATGCAATGGTTGAGGGTAAGAAATGTCCGCCGGCACTCAAAATCAACTGTCCTCTCTCGACATGGGGGTAGAACACATCACTTACATCGAACGGATGACCTAAGACTTGATCACTAGTTTACTAGATGGTAGCACAGTTTAGAAATACTGGTTACATATGGTTCTGATTCACTATCATAACTAGAGAACACCCGATGACGTCATATGGAACATGCTCAGGAAACTAAATTTAATACAACAAGGAGGAGCTATCTATCGATTGCAGAAATGGTTGGAAAAGTAACCTTCTCTTAAATATCATTCAGAACGTTCCGCTTCGTATCATCACGAGGGTACTGGATGGGGAGTATACGACGGCCCTCTTAGCAACGATTGAAGTTAAAACATTTTAAAAATTAGCCCGAGGCGAATCCTTTTCTATCTAGTGGATAAGAACACTACGAAAAGAGTCTAGATAAATTTTCTTCGGAGCCAATGATCAAGACGGCCAGCAGTCAAAGAAAACTCTTCTCCCTTGCCACTGGAATAGAAATCATCGCTACCATTTAAGTGTGAATAATCAGAAACGCAAGATTTGATGCAGAGTTCATGAAGAATAACGCGTTTGAAGCTAATTGGGTAACAGTGAGAATAACCTGGAATGTAAGAATAGATGCGACGCTGCCTGAGGACTAACGTGGTTGAAGCTCATCTGACGAGAGGGGGATAAAAAGAGATGCAACTGAATTGACAAGGGAATTAGTCGATGCCTCCAGGACGGGAGAATTCACCATTGGAGTGCTTGGATAAGTAGACAGCTTAGTGTGAAAGCAGGCAGCAGACACCTGCATTAGAAGGAACTTAATTGATTTGATTGTTTTATTAACGTTGAACTGTAAGGCAACACAAGGGCTATTGGCGACGAACCCCTTAATATTTAATTTAGATCAAGTGACGAGGACAACATTTGAGTTCCCTCCCCAAAGTTATGCACCAAATTACGTTTTGTATCCCCATATATAGTGCTTAACACGTATCCTCATGTGTATTATCCGATACGAATCATTTTAACACATATAATAATATTATTACTAGACACATTGCTTTGAATGGGACACAAAAGTGAAAAGAATGTGTGTTTTGTGATTTTTTGCATTTAAGTTTCAAAAAAATGTGATGCTGATTAAAGTAATAAAAATAAAACAGCAATTTAAAAAAAAAATCACTCTTTTCAAAATTTTGTAAAAAACAGATTTCACCACCAAAGATGCTAATTTATAAAAAAATATTCAATTAAATATTAGAATTAAAGCAAACAATAAATATTGATCTGGACAATAATATTCGTTTCTGATATTAAAATTTAAGAAAACGATGAATTATTAAATTGAATATATCTTAAGCTAAATGTATTGATTGCTGAGTTAAAATATTCACATTCATATCACATTTTATTTTCAAAAGTGGTTGGATGACCAATTTTTATATTATCTGAAACTATAGTCTATTTAATGGATTATAAGGGAAGTTATCATTCATTACGAATATATAGAGATCTTTATCAATATTTCTTCAATTTTTTTGCACAAATATGTAAACATTTCCTCTTATGAAAAATTGTTTAAAAGGAATACATGTGTGCTTGCAATTGCTATTTAGTTTTGTCACATCAACTTATGCTGAAACAGATTTCTTGTTTATTCGAAGTTTAAAAATTTTAAATTTGAAAATTAGACTGGTTTCAAAATAAAATACGAGTATACCCATTCTGCATGGCAAATACTCTGTTGAATTTTTCTCATTTTTGCCCTCACTTGTTTCTCTTTCATTGCTATTCAAAATTCATCCTTGCAGAATTACCGTTCCAAAATAATTTTTATGAAAACATTATTAAAAATTAAAATCATATCGTTTTCTTTTCTTTTTTTGTAGTTGTAGAATTTCGGGAATTAATGTTGCATTCCAAAAAACAATACGTTCTTCATTTTTCCTCTGTATTCGTCATCTTACCTTTTCTGTTTTATTTATATGACTTTTTATTATTTTTTTCTTTAATCTATCACTGCAAGCAGTATTTTTTTTTATCTGTTTGTATGTCTGTTTGTATGAAATATTTGAGTAGTTAATAATCTTTCCTACAAATTCCATAAATTTTACTTTTACGAAATCAAAAAAGTTTTATTGTTATACAATCGAGTAAATAAAATAAAATAATACAAAAGTGTGTAAGTAAATGATCCTATATGCATTTTTCAGGTAATTATTCAGTGGAAAATTTACAATACCTCAACTGTTGATAATAGGTTACGAAAATAATACAATCTCATCAAAATTACAGTAAAATGAAGTGAAATTTAGAACTGGAAGGTGAATATCTTTGATAAAGTAAAAAATATTATTTTTGTATGATTCTGATATTCAAAAACAAACGTTATTATAATGTTAAACAATTAATTTTAACTTTTAAGCTGTGAAAAACCAAATATTTATTTTAAATTGCTCGAAGTACAAATAATTTATTTCATTTTGAATAAGCGTAAGTCTTAGTGCCTTTCATAATGAAAAATTATTATTCAATATATTATTCGATTTTTTTCTCACATTTGAAGGCTTTTCAAAAAAAAAAAATTAAATTTTTATCATCCGAATTCAAATTTCATGGCATATATATGTGTATTAGAATTTCTAATATAACAAGGACATTTTTTGTCCTCTGTCATATATCTATTAGAAAATAAATGCTTCCATAATTATACAAGAGCGGTTCAGAAAATATCATCGTTAAGAATGGAAATTCAGGAATCGAGAGAATGGAATGAGAAATGGCATGAACAACTCACTGTAGTATTGTCCATTGCTCGTTTCTCCCCTTTTTTAAAAGTCCATGGGTGTGTAACCCTTCTAATCCCCGAAATTCATCACCATATCTTTTCCTGCCGATAGTATCGTCTTAGCTTTCTTGGATCGGTTTCATAGGAAGCAACTCATTAGTTTCTGGTGTATAAGCGATGAATCAAGGTTTCACATCGACGGCCACAACACTATGCAACAGCAATACAAACTAACTTGTGAATCAATGTCAGATTTCTTTTAGCGTCGTGCAGCTGATTGCAGTGACCACGGTAGCCTAGTGGTCATGGTCGCGGAGTCGCAGTTGGCGTTTTTCGTTGAGTCGGGGATTTGTGCCCTGATGCCACTGAAGACCTACTGTGTAGCACTGTGTGCATATAACATTTGATGAGATCCCCTTTGATATGGTGTGAAAGTTAGGAGAGGAAGGTGCCACCTCAGGTATCATCCTCGTCCCTTGACTGCAAAATTACGATGTCTGTCACCAATAGCCTTCGTTTTGTTTCTCAGAGCTACAACCACTGCAGATCGCAACATACAATGGGAACCCCAACAGGCATTATCAACGCCACCTGTTGTCTGAAACAAACAGTGTTTTGAGCCACCTTCGTATTAAAAGATAACAAAAAAACAGACTTATATTCTACAATTCTCTAACTTTACAGGTTTTTGTGCTCTAGAATTTGTTTTTGAACAGGATTAGTTATTCTTGACTCTCCGAACAAATTTGTTTAAAAAAAAAATAGTCTACGAACATCTTTTTGCATTCTTTTTCTTATAAGTAAAAGACACACTTAAATGAAAACAAAATGTTTTTTTACGAATCGAAAAAATAAATTAAATCGCAAACTAAAAATACAAAGGAACATTTCATTTAAAATTCTGTCTGAATAATTAACTCTTTTATGAAAAAAAATTGTGAAAACATGAAAGAATAAATCAAATTGAGTCACTTTTTGGACATAATTGAAACATAAAGTAAGGCTACAGCAACTTAATAGGATTACAAACAAGTATAGTATATATTACCCAAATTGTAATTCTTTTGAAAGTTAAAAAAAAAAAAAAAAAACATAAATAGAGACAGAGTAAGTAGAGCAGAAATAGGTGGAATATTAAACTATTTCTGCAATAATTGTTGAAGTAATTTAAATTCAGCTATACTAATTTTCCAACTGCTTGTGGAAGAATGCATACTTTTTAGATACTCTTTTGATACGCTTAAAAATAAGAAGAAAAAAAATCACGAAAGCAATAAGCTTCAAAAAAAAAATGTTGATACTTTTTCGAGTCCTTTTATCTTCAAAGGTAATTTTGTCTAACGGATGTTGAAATTAGTATCATATTTTTATTCACATCAAAAGAATTTTTAAGTTGAGTGTTAATGCATGGAGTAAAATACTCTTTGAATAAATAATATTTCTTAAATAATTGCTTGCGAAAGAATGGAATGATAATTAACAAAGCGAAACTTATCCTTACAAAAAAATTATCTATTGCTGTTGTGTATAACAAAAATTTGTTTTAGCTTACAGCCTTTCAAGTAATACTCGTTGAAGGGAAAATGACTTAGTAATTATCTGAAATTTAGAAGAGATATTTTAATAAGAAGTAGCTTGCATTTAATTTCACAAAGTTAAATGAAAGCATTGTAATTCTTATGGCAATTCATTTGCAGTATTCAGATCACATTAAATTAAATTTATTTTTATCCTGTTTATGTCCTTGTTGTTCTTTTCCAACGATTTGCTTATATTTTTTGAAAATTAGGAAATATCAAATTGAATTTCCTCTTTAATAGTAGAAGTACGAAGACAGTACAGAAAGTACCTGTGCTTGAAGACAGATGACATCGTTAGGGCTAGTTTTTGTAACTATTGTGTTTTGTCATCCGTTAAACGGTGTCAAAACAGATTTGATACTGATTCAAGTGTTAGTTTTGATTGGTGCCTCTATTGCTCCCGGTGGACAACAAGTGGATGCAACTGTCAACAAGATCGAGGTTTGTCAACGTCTATGAGAGCTGGATTTATCGTCATGCGTTAGAAACAATCAAAACATTAGGTTGGTTCTAGCGAATCTGCTTTGAGGAAAGCGTAGACGGTCTCACCATCTGGAAATCTTATTCCGATGATTTTTCGTGATTGGACGGACATCGTGCTTTTTGGCTTCTTTGGGGACAAAACGTCCAATGGACACTAGTACAGTAAGTTGCCCCATTCCTAATGTAGGACATTTTAATTCGCTATATTTTAGTGGTAACACGACCTTACGAAGAAAGAAAAAAGCTTAATGTAGAAAAATTTAACCAATAGCAAAATATAAAAAAAACATGTTTCCATCTCTCAGAAGTTCTGAAAAATGATATCGGAAAAAGAAATTTCTTACAGACACTATGATACTTACAGATAAAATCAGAAAACGGCATGTGACGGTTTGTTTCCATTAATTACATGATCTCTTTATTTATGAACACGTAGAAACTCTTCTAGACCAATTTGTTATTTTTTGTTGGAATCTATTTGTTGGAATCTTTGTTGGTAAATATTATCTAATCTCTTGCACCAAATATGTCATTTGAAAAAACAACCATGTTGCTTTTGTGAAATCTTTGTCCTTAAAAAATCGTTAGATAAGCAATCCTTTCTGTTTAAAAAATAGTTTTAAAGCAATCTTCTTTTTTTCAAGCTTTGAAACAAGAATCTGGAATTTCTTTCAAATTTTCAGGGGAAGGAAAAACGCATCCTGTTTTCTTAGATTCTTTTTTCTTCAGAGTGAAGACAGTGTTACCCACAATCGCAGTTTAGAGATTTTTTTCTTATTTCTCTAACACTGTCTCAGAATTTAAAAAAGCATCGTTTTTTTCCCTGTGGTAAATAAAGTTGGCATCAAGTCCGAATTTGTGGGGGGAATATTCCTTTTAGAAAGAAAGAAAGTTCATTATTTGTCTTTCTTGGATAGAATAGAAGCTAATTCAAACTAATATGCTGTATTCATTATTATTCATATAACTAAAACGTAAGCAATTGGTATTTATTGGAAATCTCAACTGTTGTATCTAATTGAAAGTTTTTCAGCTTATTCTAATATTTTAAGTACTTTTGTGGAAATACTGATGTATCAATAGAGAAATATTTGAAGTTATAGTAAGTGCGAAAGAAACATTAATAAAGACAAATTTCAATCAGGAAAAACTTAAATTTTATCACTTGAGTTTCAAATTTCGTATAATTAAGAATACTCACATAGTTTCGTAATTTTATTTTAAAAGGATTTTGTGAATTAGTTAGCAATTATAAATGAACCATAAAAAATATACCTGTTATTTCACACGAATTTATTTCAGTGTCAGTGTTTTTGTATTCACAAAAATGAGGTTTGATGTTAATTTTTTAGTGTCTACAAATAAGTTTTAGTTTTGTACTTTTAACCGCCACAACGAGTTATATTACTGATATCTTAGAAATACAAACGAATTCTATTTTAACTCGCTTCAGCTTTTGACTGATATTTAGCAATCAGTTCTTAGCCTTCACAAACGAGTCTTATCTTTATCCTTTAAAGCTCCTTTTCCAGTAATAGAATTAACTTCTTGACGCTTATAAAAGAGCTTACTCTCCATTAATAACAATTTTTATAAATGCTAAGTAAATTTTGTTGAATTCAGTATAAATTTCTCTGCTTGTCCAAACAGGAAAAAAGACTCTCCGTACAGCAGTGTTTCTTCCCTCGCTCAATGACTATAAATATGTAATAATTTCCGAAACAAGAAATAGTTAAGTACTTAATTTTCTTCAATAGAAATTATTACTTTGTTCTTTCTCGTCGAAAAGAAACAAGTGCTGAGCGTTCAAATGAAATATTCAACTTGTAACGCTTATTAAGCATATTCCCCCTTTCAGTTACTCTTACGGAAATTCCTATGTTGTTGTTGGCAACGAGAGCCTCGATTTGTGAATTATGTAAATCAGCATTGGTATATATAATGGAGTGCAGTGTGTAGATGTGAGAGTTTGAAAATAGGATTTTGAAGGAGGTTGTAAAAGAGAGCTAGTAGATCGAAAGATTTGATCAAAGATATTACACTTTTGCTTATGCTGAGACGAAGGAAAAGTTTAGCTTTCAATGTTTAGTATAAGGAGATTATACAATAACTGCGACTGAAGTTGACAGTAATCTTGAATCGGACCCACATCTAAGTCATCTAGATAAGTAAGCACTTCTGATACTCTTTTGTAGAGCACATGCGAGAGTTTTGCTCCACATTCGTAATACTCAAATTGAGTTCTGAATCATTATAAGCATCTAAGAAATATTATTTCAGTTTTTTGTTTTGATTCGTCCATGAGTGAAATGAAGAACTGGAGATGGCACAAATTATTGATAGAAGTGAAACCGAAACGTCACAATTGCGTCACAAATTTATTAATTAAATTCCAATAATATGTGAAATCTGGCTTTGTTTTGAATGATTTCTATTGTAGTTCCAGATATTTTAAGAAGTCAGATTCTGGCATAAGTAGAATTAAAAGCGAGAGCAGTTTTTTACGTCGAAAACTGTAATCGTTATCAACACTGTTTTCGGTGGCTCTCTTCCACAATGACGATAGAAATTAAAATGGCGTAGTAACTAGCAAGAGAGGAAATCCATTTTGGTCTACTAGATACGAGCGCTGAAAAAATTGAATGGATAAGTTTCTTCGGATCCATAAACTAAGGGTTGATAACGTCGCTTACACTCAAGGTCAACCGATCTTCTTTCGGGTGAGACGGATAAAATACTGCTTCCACTGAAACCGCATCTTTTGCTAAATATGAAAATTCAAAAATTTAATAAAAATGGAAAAATATGTTCGTTGTAATTAAATAGTTTGTGCAACTAGATATTTTCCTAAATCTTCAATAGTCGTACTCCAAAACTTATTGGCTATCTCCTACAACGATGGTTAGTAACATTCCTCCTGGAGATGAATTAATAAGGTATTTCACAAAACACCAATCCTTATCTTGTCCAAAAATCCATTATAAACAAAGATAGCCAATGTATTTATTTTCACTTCTTGCTATGCTTATATGAGCAATTTATGGAGATGAACGTGAACGCTTGTTGAAGTAAATTCTCGATAATGGAATAAGATCATACAA
>BMAW01083509.1:0-28277 GCA_019974015.1 Nephila pilipes
CAAAATGAAACACTTCATATTTAATACAATACCACGAGAGATATTCAGAAAGTATAACCCTGAGCTTCTAAATCTTTTTTTTTTTTTAAAAAAAAAAAACGCACAAATCCATTTTTTTAACGAAATAAAAATTATACTATGAGTTTAGTTTTTTTTTATTAACGTCGCACTAGAAAGAGGTGAAAAAAATTTTAACATTCGAAAAGCGGGACACCATTGACGGGGGGGAGGAGCTTGATTAAAAATGTGGTACCTAAGAAATACCTACCTTTGGCACCTAAATAAATTACAAATATAAATAATCTGAATAGCTTATTTGTTGACATCACTTGTTTAAATAGCACTAGCACGCAGTGCGACGTATATCGTATGAGAGACAGTTACAGAACATAATATGCGAAGGCAATTATGTTCGTGGACGATCAACAAACTTTTTACACCCTGCCCCTTCTCCTCTCAAAAACTCCCCTCCTTTTCCAATTTTCGTATATGATGTAATTCCTTTGCAACATTGTTCCAAATGATGCTAAATCGCTAGCCGAACTTGTTGCCATAAGAATAAATCTGTGGAAGTGTACAAAGTGCTCTCTCTTCATTTTACAGCTACAAAACGCTTTCGTCGCTGCCGATGCCGAAAAATGCCACTATTCATTAAGTCCAAGCAATGATGGTCGTATTCTAGCAACTGGTCAAGGCGAACTTTGATAAACGGTTCCTGATAATCAGTTCCCCAACAATTATTTTTATTATTAAAGTTTAACATTATAAAATTTACACAAATAATATAAAGCTCATATCCTGGTGATAGCTACATGGAAGCCGAAAACCGTATATTCCTTTTCCGTTCTCTTGCCGTTCCCTAGCTCGTCGTGCATTCTTTCTAAAAATCGGGACTTTCTTAAGACCCCGTGGGATAAATTGTTAAAAATCGGGACGTCTGGTCACCTTACACTAGAAGCAACACGAAGGCTATTGGCGACGGACCTCGGTCAAGTGACGAGGATGTCACTTGAGCTAGAACCCCCTCTCCTAACTTCCACACCATGGCAACGGGAGTTCTTTGGCCCCCGACAGATTTAACGTGCATCAGCCTCTGCTTCACGGCAAGTCTTTAGCGGCCAAGGATCGAACCCGTGACTGTACGAAAACCGCCGGCCATGAATCCGAAACCATGGCCACTAGGCTACCGCGGCTACATTATACTATGATGTTATAACAAACAATAATAATGTGTGCAAGTGGTGTAAAATTAATGCGGCAGAAAAAAAATTAAAAGACTTGATTCGAAAGATGGCCTCTGTGTTTTGAGATCATAATGGGATTCTCCTCAATAAATATTTGTGCCGGGGGGCGAGCAGTTAATACTGAGTAATACCAAGAAACCTTAAAAATTACGGAGGACAATACAGAATAAAATGAGGGGAATGTCAACTAAGAAAGTTTGTTTATTGCATGACAATACACATCCCCACCTAGTCAATGCCACAAAGCAACTCTTGGGCTCATTCGGTTGGGACATCAACCACTCCTCTCACAACCGTGATCTAGCACCTTCAGATTTTCATCATTTCACCTCTTTGAAATCGTTTATGGACGAAAAACGTTTTCCACCTTTGGTGAGGTCCCGAATACCATCAAAAAACGGGACAAAAAGATGGCGGGAAGTTTTGTTAACGAAAGCATAAGAAAGCTCAACCCTCAACTTACAAAGTACATTGATTAAGAAGGGGACTAAGAAGAAAATATTGTTTGATATACGTATGTGAAATTGTAAATTTTTCAAAAAAACTGTTACTTTTTCGATTTCTAAGAAAAATGAGTAGTTTTACTTTCTGGACATCCCTCGTAATTTAAATTCTAAAAAAAATATTCTACAATAATGTATATAAAGTAACAATATTTTTTAGAAAAAAAAATCATTCAATTTAAAAATCTTCGAAAATATTTCAATCTGAAAATTATTTTGTCCTTTTAAGCGACATTGGTTTATTAATTATTTTACAAATTTCACACCGAACAACCATTTTTTGTGTGTTTTCAAAAAATATATATATAAATATATTTCAACAGCTATGTTTAAATAGCGTTATTCCCCATATAAAATAGGATAGACAAATTCCCCATAAAGACTTAAATTATGCATATAGTTTTAAACTTGCTTTATTGTTTTAAAAAAGATAAGTAAGCTTTTAAGACCTGTATAAAGATTGAATTCCTTTATGACATTATTTCTTATTTTATGTGGAAACAATACTTGCATTTCTCTTAAGATATATTTTGATTAATAATTTATCATTTGCATTAATTTTCGTAACTGAATAAAAATTAATGATTTATACTATACTTTAATATATTATTGTTTGCTTTGACACTTTTTATAGTTGAACGAATTTGGTATAGTTCTTGTACTTTAGAACGTTTCGCAATTTTTTTTTTCAGAATTAATTTGGAGGAATATGAGTGAGTGAGTGACAGTAAGATTTTCTGGCGTAGGAGCCAAAATATTCTATGCTGCGCCAAACATTTGCATAAAATATCCCATTGTTTTATTTTAAAAGTACAGTAAGAAAGAGACATATATAAAAACAATGATTGATAAAAAAAAATAGAATATGAATAGAGTTAAAAACTTACATTTGGTGTATAAAGGCAGTTTTATGTAAATAAACAAATAAATTGCGGTGGGAGTTTTCCTCTGTCATAATTTGGAAAAAGATTCGTAGGGATAAAATAAATGACTGTTAAAAATTGTTGGATTTCTTATTTTTTTTTACGAATGTTGTCCAAATCACAGACAAGTAGTGTTTCAAACTTAAACTAATGAAATAAATGTTTACATATAAGAAAGTCCTTGCGAAATTCTTTCTAATAGAAGGGACTTACTGTGTCAAGGCCACCAAGAAGTCAGAAACCCCTTCTCGCTGACCTTTTGTTAGAATCTTAACTTTGGACAGCCTGTAAATGGTGTGCAAAGTAGCATCCAGAAGACTAGCGTAATTGTCGGCATCTCCGAAGTAATGGCAGTATTTAATGAGGATGGGAAGGATGGAATTGCCGATGTAGCGATTGAGAGCCAGAGCCATTTCACTCTCAGAACCATCAAACTAAAATAAAAATAACAATTTAACACGAGCACATTCTAAAATACCGGTGGGAAGAGAGGCGCATTCATTTTTTCCATTTATGAGCGTATAACTAGCAATGGATTTAGCACTAGAACTTCAATATATCAACATTTAAAAATAAGTGGAATATTTTTAAGCAAAAAAATAAGTTTTTATATATATGTGTGCAATGATTTAACTTTAATTCATATTAGTTTCTCATAGTAATAATTTAATTTCCTAATTTTTCCCATTCTCTCATTTAAAAGCAAAGCGTTCGTTCTTATTTCCTGATACCATTCCTTTTTAACTTAATTTAAGCAATCACTCGTTCTTAAAAATTCGTTGACAACGCTGTTCACACGGCTTCCTACCAGATTCTAAGGTCTGTAGGGATGATCCCTACCAGACCTTAGGTCAATACTTAGATTCCCTCGAAATCCCTCCATTAATCCCACATGTTCTATGATTATAGAGAATTTTCCCAGCTGTATAACCATAAACACAATGAAAAAACTCTTTTGCTTTTACTCTCTCCTAATCTTACGCTCTGACTGAACTGTAATTTTTTATCCAAAGGAGGAAGTGGAAATGGCCTCTCTCTCCGCTACAATAAAATAATTAATGAAAAATGAAATTGGTTTCGACTGTTTTTATAAATTTAATTAAATAAGTTCTAGCATAAAATATTTAAAAGAAAGGCATAACTTTAATATTATATATATATATATATATATATATATATATAGGGGATATAAGACCTGCCGATCTACCATATTGGAAGGCAGCCATGATGTTCCCAGAGCGCCGCCTAGCTCTCCGAGAGAGATTTGAAAGAGTGAGATGAGACGTAGACGGAGAAGGAGCGAGACACTGAACAAGACGGTACAGGGAAATTGTGCTGGACGTTAAATCTATGATTACGCGAGTTTAATCAATTTGTTTTGTCAATTTAATGTTATGTCTAACGTTAGCAAATAAACTGCGTGTGTGTAATCAGTAGTCGTTACTTTGAATCCTTACACACCACACATACACACAAACATATATATATATATATATATATATCAGAGAATATGATTTTAAATAACATTTATTTTACTTTACTTTTTACTCTTTTGCGAAAAGTTATAAACAGAAAATTAGGAAACAAATTACATAATATATACCTTGCTTTTAAATATTAAAATAGTCAGAATATATAAAGGCACTAAATTTCGATTTAATCTAGTTTCACAATATTTTATACGAGTTCATATGACACAATAATGCTTGCAAATTGACATTGCCAACAGTGTTGTAGAGATTTAGAAGAAACTCTGTCGTTGCAACCAAAATAAGGTTCAAACTGCTTTTTTTTAAAGGCGGAATGAAGCATACCCTTTCAAGCATTGTAGCAGCTCGCAGATCTGGAAGGAAAGCATCTTCTAAAAGCCTGAAGAAAGTCTCTTGACTTTCAATTCCGTAGACACGCTCCAAGAAGAGAACGATAGATTGCTTATGATTTGGCTGCAAGCCGATGGGCATGTCACTTTCACCCTCTGCAAGAAAGAGAAATTTATATAAGAATCACATTTTTTTGACGGGCTAACTTGTAAGATGTGGTAACAATGTAATACTGCGTAAATGGTTCAGTTTTAAGCAATATATGTCATTGAATTTATTTTTTTTAAATAAATTAAAGAGAGATATCCATACATCGAGCTTCCTAATATCGAATTTGAGTTTGTATGCTCTTTCGCTTTAGAGGAAAGATTTTATAGCTAAAGATAAAAGTTCAGTTTTTCCTCTCAATGATAAGCATAATGATTTAATTAAGGAAGAAAATAATCATATAGTAATGGTGATGACCAGAGGATTTATTTTTTGAGCACATAGTAACACGAAAGAAAGAAAGTAAAAAAATTCTACAATATTATATTATGGCGTAAACGTAAACTTAAAAGAAAAATACCACTAACCTTGAGGAGTGAGTAAATTGTATCTCAAACTCAATACCCCCTCAAGATCTTTCATTGGTACCAGAGATCTCAAAATAGACCGAGCTCTAATGCAATCATTTTTTCCTTGAGCAATGGCTGCAGCTTCTGGAGCACAACGTCCCAACAAATCGACCAATACACAATAAAAGTTCAAGATGGCACAGCCCATGTCGATATAATCTTCATCGTCAGGCGGCGCTTCACCTTTAGCCAGCCTGTCAGCTGTGATTTTTTCCGACATCTTGATGGCTTCTTTTATGGCAGCCAGAAGTCCTGGTCCCTCGCCACGAAGAGCTGGACCAAGACATTCTGGTCGTCGGATCAACAAACGGATGACAAGATTAGCGTTCTCTTCCACACTTTCACCTGGAATGATCAATGAAAAAAATTAACTTTTCGGAAAAAAGATACCAATTTTTATTATATACGTAGATATATAAATTTTCGTAATTTTCATCAAATGTGAAACTTTTTGGTTTTGAGTATAAATGCGTTGATCAGTTATCATTTCTCTACAATCCACTAGATGACACCATAATCAGCTAAATGACGTTATGGCAGATTGCGCCATATAATGTAAAAATTAATTGCTTCCTCAGAATAAATGTTTGGTAAATTAGTTATATATTTTTCATGAAATTTGTTATTTTTTGTTTGAGGTATTTCGCTTGCTATGTTTATTGCTTCTATAATGTATTTTTTACAGTAGCTTAGAATTTTCAGATTGAAGCGATATGCGTGTGTAGCATTCGTATTTTTAATGAATCAATATTTATTCAAGATCGATAAGTGTATTTTAATTCCATTTTCGAAGCAGAAACTTTTCTTTCCGCGTATTAACCACAAAGATGTCCAGGTTGAAATCTAAGGGAGCAATACAGACATAGAGGAAACCGTGAATTTGTTCAATTTTATTTTCTCTTTTAGAGGCTCGCGCGATTAAAAATTGGAACAATTGGAAATCTAAGAGCCAGCAGATATAGTTCTTTTTGAATGATTCTATAAAACTATTTTAAGAATAAAGATTTAATCAGGAAAAGACTTTGCAACGAGGGGTTTAAAACTTATCTCTGAGATTAAGGAATAAAATCATCAAAAATTAAGAGAGAGGAGAATATATATACACATACATACATAAAGAGAGGATTTACAATAATTTTGAAGGCATCTCCAGCACCAGTCAAAACCGTTAGAAATTCGTTAACGTTTACTATATTAATGTCTCACAGTGGATTTAGAATTTAAAATTTACCTGTGTTACATTTGAAAATGATAATTAGAAAAAAAAAATGGCTAATTATACTACTGGCTTTTTTTCCCTACTGAACTTTCAGATTCATAGGAAATTTCACATGAATTCAAACAGTGTGGTTTTAACCCAAGGGAAAGAAAAACAATCAGGGATAAATTATTTTATTTTAAATCTTGTGATAACATTACCAGGAATGAATTATTCAGAAATTATTTTAAAATTATACAGAAGTCCATAACGTAGTGATAACCGGCGTTCCTGTTATATTTTAAGTAATCTTTGCATGTACTTCTTTTAAGAAACTGTTTTTCAGGTTCTGTATTCATTAATGTTATTAAACAGAAATTTTGGAAAATATTTGGTTTCGTAAAAAATCGTTATAAGAATTTTCCTTCGTGAAAAAATAATTCAAATTATCATAAATCATGATACATAAGGTTAATTATGATGAATCCAAATGATAGCGACTATTTTCTACGTTTTTTTACTTTTTTTTTTTTTTTTTTCATACACTGATTCACCTTGTTTTTCACTGCAAATTAACAAAGATACTCGTAAATACGTAGATAAAAATGGGTACTTGTCCATTATAGCGGAGCCTGCCAAACGAAAAATCGCCAAGCAGTAAGATTTATCGCCATATTTGGTTGTAATCTCCTAAGGTTGCAGTCCTAAAGAAACATTAATCATTTTAGTGAAATATCACTTGCCTGTTAACTTTATCGATTTCGTATTTCTTTTTTTAAATATCTATTTTGTTGCCTTTGAAAATGTCGTTAATAATTTTCAGTTTACCAAACAGCGAAATGGATGTCATCTATTTTTTTCAAGAGAAAGGACTTTTACAGAAAACATTATTATGCAAAAGAGGTCACGTCATGAAGTTGTATGTTAATGAAGAAAGTGGCTGTAACAAGAAACAGCGCGGTACGACTCAGCAACATCTAGAATCGTATCTGGCAGAATTTATGGGGAGGAAATATGTTGAAAAAAAAAAAATGCTTTCTCTGAAATAATGAACGCAATTTCGGGAATATGGCCCTTAATACAGATCGATGTTCTAAAAGTTATGTAAATATAAATATTTAACATCTAAATTTTTATAGTACTTATTGGGATTAGATTTATCACTAAACATATAAAAGATTATTAAATAAAAATATTAAAAACATTTTATAATATTTATTGGTGTGTTATTTGTTTTCCTACATTACAATATCGCGCTCCGATTGTTTGGCGCTTTTTACTTGCTTGGCGACATTGGCGTATTCTTAATTTGTCGGGCGCCGCTTTTATAGACAAGTACCTAAAAATGATTACTTACCATTGACCCAAACGCAGAACATCAAGAAATTGAGGTATCGTTCACCTTCCAATGGATCCCAACCCACATCTGGATAGCCGCGATCGAGAAGCTCTTGATTGGCTTGAAGACCACAACGTGACAGATTGATGGCGATTTTCTCCAGGTAATGTTCGCGGAGGGCAAGAGCCAGTTCGCTGTTTTCCATCAAAGAGGAATAAGCAACATCCAGTGGCGTGGAACCTCTCAAGGAAGGACGAGCTGTAAATATGTATTTAGTAGTTAATATTCGATTTACTAAGTCTATATCACTAAAGGGCAATAGGCCTAATTATTCTGAACCAGTGGTTCTCAATCCGTAGCCAAGGAACGCAAGTACATGTTCGTCGCAGCCTGTATATCACTTGTTGTGATTTATGTGCGGTCGTCTTAGTTGAACACACAGAGGCAAAGTCTCTACTAAAAGAGTTAAAGTAGAAGTATTAATTTGTACTCGAGAAAATTGATTGGAATGAATTTGGATTGACGTTCAAATTTAAAGGAAAATGACAACGTGGATTCATCACATACGCACATATTTTGCTTGAGACAGCTAATTTTAAGAACATTATATCCTTGTTTTGTTTATTTATCTTTTATGTTGATGCTAATCTTAAAATAATCTTATCACTTTTTTCCTATCTTTATTGTCCATTTTTTGCATCTTTATTCTTATTATCTAATTAGTTTTAAGAATTTTACTGTCCTAATAGTTATTATTCGTTACGATTTTAAAAAAATTAGATAAAAGGTCATTTATAATATTATAGTACATATTTACTTTTTTAAAACTCATTTGTATGCACAACAGAACATAAGTTATTCTTAACGACATGGAATAACAAAGATAAGGACTAGCTAAATGCTTATTAATTGAGCCCCCTGTTGCTAATCATATACTTTATTCCAAAAATCAGTAATTTGGAATAAAATTTCATAAATTACAATTTTCAGAGCCAAATAAAAGCGCGGGTAAATTACTTGATACAATGTAATTAAATGTTTTATTATTTTTCGGTCCTAAGTATGTGTTTCGTTTCTTAGACTAAGTAAATAAACAGGTTCAAATAAAGGTCTGTACTGTGTTATTTAATGTATTAGTTGGAAGAAAACATTAATCAAGTGCGGTTCCTTGGGAGTTGGGTGGGACTGATACAAGTGCGTGTTAAACAGCAATCTGTAACCTCTACCTCTGGTGAATTATTAAACTGGCAACTCCTTATTGCGTGACTTAACATAAATAATTAATTCTCAATGCTTACCTCTATTTATTTAGTAAAATATATATTGGATCATTGTGTTTCCTGACTCATTAGGGGACTCGCCTTTTAAGAATATTCTTTTTCTTCAATGATTAATCTGAGTGAGGGTATAAGACGCGTTAAAAATAATGTAGAAGTTCACTGTTGATACCTCATTACTTCTTTTATTACATTATGGCAAATTATTGTTGTAAGTCTTGAATTGTTTGCTATTATCGTGTCATAGAACCAACCTTTGTGTATATCAGCGGTTCTCAACCTCTTTCACCCCTGCTTGGTTCGATTCCTTTCATCATAGCCCCAAGTGTGAATGTTTGCAGGCATCCCTCTCCCCCAATCTGTTTTACCCATTGCAGATTCCAAAAAACCCTCCAAAAAGTGCACGTAGATGGGTATGATCTATTTTCCTCATTGTATTATTATTGCTTTTTTATTTTTTAGAGGTAACAGACAAATTAACGAAAAAATAAGAATAAGAGCAAACGATAAATTATCCAAGTAGGCAATATTCTGTTCGGATATTGAAAGGAAAGTATACGATAAAATATAAAATTTTAAAAAATAGATACCTTAAGCAAACTAAATATTATCATAAAAATCATAATATATTATAGTTAATGTCAATATTTTGAACCTAACACCATATATTCTTCATTTTATGTCCCCGCATTTTTGTTGATGCCAATTTCAGCAACATGTTTGCACATGTTAAAAAAGAAAATTGAATGGGATACTTGAGACTGCATTGAATCACAAGATTTCGAAAAATCAGACCTAAAAAGATGTATACAGTCTCAAATCCGGAGCTGCGGTTAATTTGTTTCTGTGTTTCCATTTTATGTAAGCATACGAAAAAAAAGGACTCTTTCAACAAGCTACGTGACAGCGAATAGCAACAAATACATTATGATGTCATTAAAAAGTTCACTGTATTCATTACTCTGTCGACCCCTCCCCCCCAAACTTTCTACATTCACACGCCGCCACTGAAGTGTTTTTCGGTGTAAGATGTTTTTTTCGACCCGCGGAGAAGGACATAGTTGATGTTGTTGACCTTGGTTATCGGCTGCTGTTTCGAACCCTGGTCGAGTAAGTCCGAAGAAAAGTTGACCAGTCGCTTTTTTCTGCGCCTTTACCAACCAGGCTGAAAAAGACGTCTCTTTCGGTCTTGTAAATAAGGCCTTTTAACTTCTGGCGTTGTCGTGAAGAGAATCGCTGCAGGTTCTTCGAAGTAGTTATCTGATGCGAACTTCAGCAATTTTTCTTTTCAGGAATCGAACAATGTTACGAATGACAAGCTCAATAAAATATCCACCTACTCTTTAAAATTATTTTTTTATATTTTAAAAAGCAATTTTGTTCGTTTTTAGGTGTGTGGCCACAATAACTGTTTTCTTTCCGCGTTTCTTCAAACGACCTCCCATGTGCCCTTAGACATGAGATGCCACCAGTTGCGGGCCACTTGTGTAGTTACATTTGACAAATAAAACCTGAAATGAATAGCCTGTTGCCATTTTTGTCGCGTGTTTCCAAATTTATAATTTTTATTGTTTATTCTTAATACAAAGAATGAAGGAGTCAGAACAATTCACATTATTTTAATGTAATTATCATAGTTACTCTCCCGTATTTAAACTCTGGTTTAAGACTTGAATTGTTACTATAACTGTCATGATGAAAATAGTTAAAATGCGTGTTGCTGTTTCATAAAAATTAAGTTACTTAATTGACAGGTATACTATATTCCACTGCGGTTTCACCTCAGTGCTTACTTGCAGCTATTTTTCACGTAAAAGTACGTTTAGTGACAACTTTGATATACGAAGGCCATCGTAAAGTCTTAATTATTACTGAGATATAACTGAGATATATGGGTAAAATTTATACCGTACATTAATTGATTCTTATGTACATAATGTTGTAAATTACGGCTATTCTCACTAATTAGTTTGCTTTCAAAAAGCCGTAGATTGAAGTAATCTGCAGTACAGAGAAGAAAGAGTTTAACCTGCAGAGTTCTACAATAACGACCTTGAAAGGTAAAGAAACGCTAGGAGAAGTGTATAACTCTGGATGATGATTATGTAGAGATTTCTTAAGATTAGTAAATTTAAAAAAAAAAAAACTTTCCTTCTCTATTATTGAAATTTTACGATCATGTGAGGAACTTCAATCTTCGACTTTGTGAAACCAAACAAATGATTATTAAATTGCTGTAATTTGCAACATTAAATACATAAAGATAAATTAGTATTCCGAATAAATACTATCCAGGATCTCGGTAATTTCTTAGTAATAATTTAAACTCTACGACACCCCTTCGTATTTATATAAAGCAAAAGAAGCATATTAAAAACATTTATATGCATTTTTAATGAGTTACTCGTACTGTTAAATAATAAATAAATTGCTTTATAAAATGAATTTTTTTTGTTTATAATTAATACTTTTTTTTTTAAATCTAGATGTCGAGATAAATTTACTAACATTAACCCAGTTAATCCTAAAAGAAAATGTTAGTCGTAAAATAATCGGGCAGTTAAACATTTCTTCTAAAAACCATGCTTGTTACTCACATAGGAGAATGTTGCTGTTCTCCAGCAAAAATCCAAGATGTTCAAACATAGCTTTCTGGTTTTGCCTTCCAGTACGACAGAAAAAGCACAAAAATCGACAACACGAGACAACCATCTCGTGAGACGTATTCTGTAAAAATGGAGAAAGAATCAAATTTAAATGCGTTTGACCTTAAAAAATTTCAGTTTATAATAACAAAACGGTATTCAGTACACCACATTTTTATTTTTATATACAAATGTATTGAATTCCAGTACATTTAGAAAGTGATTCGTATACTCTGAAATCGTTTTTTTTTTTTTTTTAAATATCATTGAAGTAATTGCACAATTAATGATTTCTATAATTTTTAAAAACATTTTAGATGTACTTACACAAAATATTTCTTAAAGAAATTAATGTCACTAAATATTTATTGTAAGTTACTTCAATTATGAGAAAACTCCATATATAATTGAAAAAAATTAAGATTAAAAAAAATGTTATTAACGAAGGAAAATGTTGTGTATGTGTGATTGATTGATTGAATGCTTTTTAACACCACCATTATACGCAACAGGAGGGCTATCGGCGACGGACCATGCAATTCCGAACCATGGTCAAATGACGAGGACATCACATGAGCTAGAACTTCCCTCAACGTACTTTCAAATCATGCCAATGAAAGGACTTGGAGTCATTGATAAATTTAATGTGCATCAGCCCTGATACACGGCGGGTCTCGGTGGAGTTAGGACTCGAATTCACGACTCGATGAAAACAACACGTGGTGCGAGCTCTTTTGGCTTCCGCGGCAAGTGTGTGATTGATAAGACAGCGCAAAAGGAACTTAAATTGTTTCCATTAAAACTGTATACTTCTTATTTCAAGAAAAAAATAAAGCCCCCCCCCCTTATTTTTCTTCTTCTTCACAGATATATGAATTCTGATGTCTAATCAGTTCAGATTCTTCAAAGAATTAAATTATATCCTTCAATTAAACAAATAACGTATTTAAAGACTTAATAATTATCATTAAAAAATATGCAGTACATTTCACAGCTTGCTGAACTTAAAAGGATCGAATCTCGTAGAGATAAACATTCCTAAAAATATTACGTCATACATTTTACAATTCTCCAACCCTACGACGAAAATAGACTGGCTGAAACAAGGGGAGAAAATTCGTCCTTGATGCTTTTTTCCCCCCTTTGGTTGCGAGTTGAAGAGTTATGACTTTATATGTTTACTGTTACTCATCGTTATGCTTCGTAAGTGATCTGCATTTTATTAAACGTCATAAATGAGATGGAAGTTTAGAATTTCGCAGCAGATGTTCATACTCCTTATCAGGTTCGTGAATTCTTTGCGTGCACCATCGCCATAAAAAATTCTTTTTTTTTTTTTAAAGTTATAAGCGTTCTTTTTTTATAAATACAAAAATAGTCTTTTTTTTTTTTAAATTTTAAAGCGTGGCAAAGGATGGCACTTTTTTTCGTGAAGCCATGAATTAACAAATAATTTTTAAGGCATATGTAAAATGTTCAGCACGCTTTAACTTGAGAAAAAAAATTTGTCCTGCAACGTATTTTAAAATTTTTTGCATCAATTCGTGTACAATACTGGATAATTTGAACATTTATAACAAAATAGCGTTCCAATGATTTTTTTCAATTTTTAAAACAACTCTTATTTTATCGTCTGATGCAAGTATTAGTATTTTATTCACTCATACTCATTTAGTATGAGTACATTTTTTAATATAATATTCAATAAATACTCATATACAGTATCCATTCGTTTAGTTTTGACATAATTGTTCAAAGCATTAACAAGAAATAATAAAATTCGAGTAACACAAATGCTCGATATGTGTGTTGTTGCATTACTTTGCTCATTCACAATACGTGCACTTAATCTGAAATAAAATAATTAATTGTTCTCTGATTTGATGCGCATATATTTTCTAGAATTCAATACATTATCTTAACTTAGTATCGAACCCACAAACTCTTAATAAAATATATATACTGAAAATTCAAAAGAATATCTCCCCATAAATAAAAGTCTTAAGACAAAAAATTGTTCCATACAATGTTTTGCAAAGAACAGATTTATCTACCAAAAGTGCTAACCTTTTTAAAGAATTATTAAATTAAATATATTAAAATTAAAGCATACGATTATATGACAACGGAATGGAAATTTGATCGATAAATCGATCGATTGATTCACTATTTCATTCATTTTCATTCATTCATTCATTTACTCGGTCATTAATTCCTTTCACTCATTTATCCATTCACTTACTCATTTATTCATTCATTCAAGCATTTATTCCTTTACTCACTCATTTATTCATTCCCTCACGCATTTATTCATTCACTTATTCATTCATTCTTTGTGAAAGATATACAGAAAACATTCTGTTTTGAAAAGTGCTCGAGGGACAGATTTATCTACCTAAAATGCTAACCTTTTTAAACAATTATTAAATTATTCAATTAAATATTAGAATTAAAGCATACGATAATATGACAACGGAATGGAAATTTGATCGATAAATCGATTGTTTGATTCACTATTTCATTCATTTTCACTCACTCGTTCATTTACTCAGTCATTCATTCCTTTCACTCATTTATCCATTCACTTATTCATTCATTGATTCTCTCAGTCATTTATTCATTCACTCACGTATTTATTCATTCACTCACATATTTTATTCATTCACTCACGCATTTTTTTATCCACTTATTCATTCATTCATCGTGAAAGATATACAGAAAACATTTTGAAAAGTGCTCGAGAGACCAATTTGTTGTTGACTAAACCAATAACTCATTGGGGGCTAGTAAATATTTAAATGTCAATAATATTGAAATTTCTCAATTCAAACAAGAGAGAATAAGTCTTTAGTAGAGATGCTTGACTTACAGGCCCGGAGTCGCTTTGTGCTCGCTTCGCCAGGGTATTTATCATGACTTTCATAACATTCTCGTGCACTCTTAAGATTCGAATGAGATCTGGATGTTGGAAAAATACTCGGTTGCTCACCATGGCCCTGAAAAAAGGAAATTTTTTATGATAACTAAAATTTTATGACAAATCAAATGAATGACAATTATGAAAAGTTAATTTTTGGTTTCCTAAACATATTAAAGACATAAATACTATGTTACTTGTAACATACATCTGATAAAAAACTATGTTATAAGTTAAAATGCCTGTATGCCATTTAAAAATAACTAGCGAAAAATGAAATTTTTTGTTTCATTTTTATCCTCTGCTTAGTATATGTATAAACAATGTTACCGTATGTATCATACAATTATACTTACTGTTTACTGATAATCATAAGTAGAATTAAAATGAATTGCGTGTATCGATTTAAGATTATTAAAAAAACGCGAATAAGTTTTTAAAATATCACAAAATTTTATTCTTTGGAAAACTTTTTTTTTCTCATCCAATTTCATCATTCAATTTGTAAGTATTCATATTCAATCATCATATCGTGCAATATCCAAAGCAATCTCATCAATCCAATCATCCAAAACAATCTCAAACATTTTAAATTTCTACATTTGACTATACAGTTAAATCTCGTTAAATCGGACTTCTTTAACACGGATAATCCGGATGGTCTCCACGAAGAATTTTTTTTCTTAATTTGAGACGCTAGATCCGCAAGTTTCCATTATTTACTTGTTTCATCCTCGCATTTTTTAACAACATATTTTCTTTACAAAATCTTTTTATAATTATGAATGCATGAACGGGAAAAAAAAATTGGAGCAGAGGGACTTTTTAAAAATATTCTAAACGAAGTCAATAAAAACTTAGTTGCGCCTCTTTTCACCAGTGTCAAATGACATACAGTTCTTCATTTTTTGATGAAAATACAGTTAAAGAAATTACGCTCCCTTCTGTTTTTCACAAAGTAGATCTTCTATAAATATCTATATTCGATTTGTTCAACATAAAGATAATTTTCAGTAAAATTAGTTTTATTTTATTTCATTTGTTCCCATTCACCGGCGTAAAATAATGAATTATGAATTTTAATTATTGTGTAAAATAAATTCGTTCCATTGTTTTTTTCGAGGAATTTCGATATCCTAGACTGGTTCTCGTGGAAATTTATTCGACTTCAGGAAGCTAAAACATTAAAATGCTTCAATTATATATTTTTTTAAAAACATTTTTTCTTAAAAATAGAGGGAGCTTCACCGATTCCACTTAAGATGTATTATTTAAGAGAATTTAATAAACAGAACGTTCGAAAATTAGAAAAATATTTTCACATGAGTTTTTCTTAAAATGTGTTTTAGGATTTCAATTCTCCTCAAAGTCTATTTTATGCACAAATCTAATATTATTCACTTTATGAAATGAGGTTTATTCCCTATACAATGAATATAATGAACGCCTGACATTTTAAGTACGGATCAATATTTGAATAAAAATTATGAGAAAATTAAATCATAATATTTTTTTAAAATTTTAATTTCCTTAACTTGAATTTTTGAAATTACAATTATGCTTAATGAATAGAATGTTATATTTAAAAGCAATCCGAAAAATTCGAAAGCTATAAATGCAGTGGATTTTATGCAAGATGTTCCTAAAGAAAAACATTCGACTTATAAGCAAATGCCAAATACAAATATCCGTTATTAATTGCTCATATATAATTATTCATCTTTGTAAATAAGATTTTCTTTGCTTTAACAAATCTATATATATATATATATATATAAGCGAAATACCACTGACTGACTCATCACGAGATCTCAAAGACAATACAACCGATTGACTTGAAATTTAGCACAGTTTCTCATTTTGCAATGTAGACGCTCACTGAGAACGGATTTTATGGAAGTCTTATCCAAAATGTAATTTTCATCCGTTAATCTACTCTTAACCGTCGGTTATGTAATTTTGGCGACTTGATTGCCAGAAATGATATGACCGACGCCAAAATTTGGAATGTAGTTTAGCTCCAGAACGTCCCGACTTGCTCGACTTATTTTTAGGATTGCAGTCACTTGCAATCCTACATGGTCAGAAATCAAAATGTCTTGAGGGATGGACAAAAATCTTATGATAGACACGATGCCATTGCAAGGGTATATCATTTGAAATCTAAGCACATGATGAATATTATGACAAAAGGTTTCATCTTTGGCAATACTAGGTAAAACATGTATACGGGGGAATGAATTTTATCCATATTATATATATATGGGGTGACTTTTTACTACAATTTTTTTTTTATTTTTCTCATATATTTGAATGTCGAGGATAACCATTATTAAAGACAATCAATTTCTTAAGATTTTAAATTTAGATTATCATTAAAGTTTTAAAAAATGAAAATTTTCTTGATATCTTACGTATAGGTTCCCAAATATTATATTATCGTTTGTCCAGCGAAGCGGGCAGGTATCAGCTAGTACATAAATATACATATCTCTCAATGTTAAAATATGACATCCATTTCTTTTAATTAAAAAAAATTGAGGATTATTTAAACTTGGTATAAAATAAGCCACTCTTTCTTTGTCGAAGATGTCCCATTTACATCAATGAGGTTTTACTGTACTATTAGATTAAAAAAAAATATATATCTCAATGAATACCTAAAAAACAAATTTCGAAAAATAATTTCTGACATAATAAGCGCATAAAATAAATTCGTTCCAATTTTACCATAAGCTGTTTCGCATAATTTCCTCTTCTTCTGGTCCCATCTGCACAGGCAACAGAGATCGGACTCTTTGCAAATAACCCAGCAGTACGACGACGTCGTCTTTGCTCGCAGTGCTGATCGTGTATGTGTTCTCCATCGCATTCATTAGCTACAGAATGAAATTAAACAACTTTATAAAGAACTTTCTCTGCTAACATCATATATGTTAGTTCGTTTCAGTGGACAAGGTATGTGAGCCATTTCTTAAAATTATATATTTATAAGAAATAGTTTATACTCACAATATTTAAATACACATAAAATGAGCATTTCAGAGAAAACCTTCATTGTCAAATAAACAATTATTTAAAGTCTTAACTTTTTTTTTCAAAATATTTCAATACCTTAAAATTTCTACTACTTTTAAAAATTTAAATATATTTAACAAGTTTTTTCACTGAATTTCTTTGAAGCATTTCTTCCAGTTCTGTGCATGAATTTGGTTACACTAATTTTATTTATATTTTTACTATTTTTTTCTATCAGACACTGCAGAAAAACAATAACAAAGCAGCTATATATAATTTTGTGGATTTAAAAAATATATATAACATATACTGAAATTCTTATTCCACGCACAGAACTATCAAACATACTGTACAAAACAACCGGAAATATTTAAAAAGTTTATATTTATCAAAAGCCTTATCATTTTAAATACATAGCCGTCATGAAAAATAAGAAGGTGAGTAAAGTTTTTTTTTAAAGTTTTGAAGATCCCCTTAGAATGGAAATAGCACACTGTTGAAGAAAATTTTAATAACTTGTTTAATAATATGGAGCTGCGAAATTTTTAACTCATATTTAACATATTTAGAATAGTTCCACAATTAAAATAAGATGATAAATTTTTATTCGATATTTTGGTCACTTTTAGGGTATTGTGTCCCCATAATATTGGAATAAAATTTTCGAGAGAATAACGTTAATTATTTGGTAATCAATAAATTAAAAGAAATAAACGATTAAAAATATATTATAAGAAAGAATGTTACGAAAAGAAAATAAATTAGAAGGAAGTAAGATCGAAAGAAATATTTTATTCACTCAAAATCTATTTTTCAAATTACGAAACCACACACAATATTTAATGATAATCATAAATAATTAATAATAGGTTTTGGAAGGTAGTTCATTCATACATATCAATTGGATACATAAGACATCAAAATAATATACTTACTTCCCCTATACCATTAAAAGCTCTTAAAAGAAGGTAGAACATTTGGCGTACTAATTCTCTGTTTTCTATTTCTGATTCTTCACCCCACTTAATGACAGTGCTGATAATTTTCTTCTGCAATAATTCTGAAATCATTGAGTCAATAATATTTTAGTAGTGTTTTGATTACAAAGAAATACGAAAACATATTTTTTGTTCCATTTTAAATGCACATAATAGTTCACTACAAAGTTTATATTGTCATGACTTAATATTAATTATGAAGATTAAGAAAAAAATAGCATAGAAGGAAATTAAGAAGTTTAATTTAATTCTACGCTATTATTAAATTTTCATTCCATTTTCGCTTGATTTGTGCCTTTCTCCCCTTTTCTCCCCTTTTTTATCTATATATTCTTATCGATCTTGAGCATAAGTTTGTATATATTTCTTACGACTGTCTGCGTCTTGTATTAATAATAACATTCAACATTGTATAAAATAAAATAAAAAGTATATAGTATCAATTCTCTTCTATATTGTTAAGAAGTCCAGAAATCTCTATTGGTAATTCGGCATATATCGGATCGGAGCATTGCCCGATTACTGGAAAATCACTAATAATAACGCACTTAAACAGTAAGAGCTATGTATTACTTTATAAAATTTAACATATAGTGTACTTAAATGAAGAGTCAAATACACGAAGTAACTAAATCTATAAAAATGTTCTGTTTTTTTATTATTGATAGCTGACATTATTCCATTAAAGTAGAAGGAATAAACTGACGTCCCTAAGACTTATCTGTTTGTGTAAAAACGCCATATTATTGACTGAGCTGAAAAGTTAAAGTGTCTGAAAAAAGTTTATAAGGAGTTAGGAAAGAACAATAGAAGTTCCTCTTGAATGAGACAAATTTTCCGGACTAGTTCCAGTTAAAACTACGAACTTTGAACTTGACGGTACGGAAACTTTACCTGTTGGAAGTGAAGTGATCAGTAAAATAATCTCTGCAACTTTGCTACATAAAGAGAGCAAGAAGTTCTTTATTCAATTTATGGGAAAGAAGTGGGAGAGCCAGAACAACTTTACACTCTTTATTAATTCTTTTTTTTTATTTTGCAGACTGACGTCTTCTGACATTTTAAGGTAAAACCCGGACATGAGGTCACACCTTAAGGTGCTCCAATTTTGATGAGCTTGTTATTATAAGCTAAGGTGGGAGGATGTCGTGTACAGATCCCAAAAGCCCACATGAGCGATCTAGTGTGGCAACAGAGATAGAACTACATTAAGAGGGGGGTTAGAGTAATATTTTGTTATTTTTTTGGCATATATGTAAAGCAAGGATTTGAGTAAGAGCTTTCCAAATGCAATGATATTCAGTTATGTCGCATATATGGCTTCATTAACCTGTAAAATGAAATGTAATGTGAAGCATTTATCCATTTATAACTCAATGTAAATTCACATTGCCTCAATATATTGTATCTTTAAACCAATTCAAATGAATAGTAGCTTACTTGATTTAAATGTATTGCGTGACTTAGAAAAAGAGCCACAAATAACGCTGGTAGCTTCGCATCTTTCAGTGGATTATTCACACAGAGAAGAATAAAACTGTCGAGAAAATGATGATTGGTGTACTCGACAATTGTTGTTGTATCCTTAGATAATGCAAAGTCTACTTGAAATAGTCTCAAAGTCCTGAATGATAGCAGCTTTCTGATCAGATGTCTTAGGGTTGTAGAAAAATTTATGTTGCGATAAATAAAAGTGCCAGGAAATGCCAAAATTTTAAAAGTTTGGTAAAATCGCTAGATAATTATAAATGTGCTCTGGTGTACATGGAGTATTTGAGCAATATCTACAATGGAAGTAAAATTATTGTGTCGTCAGAGTGAACATACACACCCTTGTGGATGTCAACTGTGGATGTTTTTGAACCCGAAAAGGTATTATCTGTAACTGGGGTTTCTTGATAGATTGGGTGGTAGGTCTACACTTTAAAAACATGCTATTGTAACATTTTGTTGCGGTAGGGTCAAAATAAATCCATAGGCTTAAGCATTGGTATCGGCATTCTGGCGCGAAAAGTGCGATACGTCTTTAAACTCGATATCAGCGGATTTATGATTCAATATTAAAAAAAAATGTCATGCTTGCACATGATTTACCTTCTGGTCTTGGTCCCTCCTTTTCTTCCTTTTCGGGTTCCTGGTCCGCCGCTTTCACCATCTTGACAATATTCAGCAGCCTCTGAGTCCAAGGCTTCGAGGGTTCTTCGGCTTTCTCCTCGGTTTCCTCCACTTCTTCAGAAGAGCAAACGCCTTGGATTCGCGATACGAGTTCCTCGTGGTAGCCGCTCAAAGTCTCTCTCAGATCTTCTCCACAGGAACATTGGTCCGCTTGATCTTCCTCCAAGTTTTTGAAGCACAATATCGCTCTCATCTGAAATAAACAGATTATGATTGGAAATTCGGATTAAAATTTCTTCTCGATATGTTATGCATCAATGTTCGTTTGAATTGAATCGGATTTATGTACATTTTTAAATGCAAAGAAACATTCACAGCAAACATAAATGATTTTATAATCATCTATCCTTATTTCAAATACATAACTAAAAAAAAACTTTCGTGGAACTAAACACTTAATTTAAAAGACCGACGATATAATAATGGTTGATTTTTTAGATAAGCGATAGGTAACCTAAGGCAAGCGAATACCTTTTTTCTTTAGTTTGCTTGCATATAATACTTAAATTAAATTCTCCGATATTTTAAGCCCTTTTCATGCATAAAATACTTGCTGAAGTATTCGTTCTTCGCATGGATGAACTTTAATAATAAAACTATGATGAATAAATTCTAGGAAGAAAACATAAGTAGTGTGGTTATGTGTATGTGTGGGGGGGGGGTTTACATAACATGTTCAAGAGCTATGAGCAGTCTGATCTTTCATCTTCCTGATTGGTGGAGGGAAAGGCGGAAAAGCCAATAACTGATAACTGTGGGTGTAATTAAAAATACACTTATGTAAAATCCACTTATTAATATCTTTTTTCAGTTCAATTTTTAAAACGTTGAAACAGCCTTAATTTTTTTCTCGGCGGGGGGGGGATGATTTGATCAAATATGTAGATTTATATACAAAAGCTACAAACCAACAATGAAATATTAAGTTCTGTATTAGGTTCAGTCAGGAACAAAAGTTAATGGGGCTGTATTATTTCATAACCGTTATTTAAAAAAAATCTAACTGTGTTTTAAGAAAAACTAATTGAAATGTACATTTTTTGAGCAAAAAGGTTTAGGGGGAAAATCTGTAGCATTTTCTGGAAAAAAATTGTTAAGGGTGAGGGGGAGCTCGAAAAATATCATTAAAAATAAAACTTTAAATTTGTTTTATCTTATTATTTTTGGCGGAGATATACTTAAGGAATATTCCACACACCAACGAAGCATCTGAAAGAAATTGAAACTGATCAACGATGTGTGTTTGTTCAAGGGCAGATCCTCGTAAACAAACATTAAAACTCATTATTTGTAAAAGTTATTATTTTTTTATATTTACATTTAATTTTTCGATGAGATAATTGCAAAGTTATAATTTTTTCATATTGTGTTAATATTTGTTTCTTTCCTTTTTTGATCGAAAATAAATTATTAAAAAAAGAAAAAAAAAATGTAAATCAGAAAATGTATTTTCTAATATATGTGAAAATACCAATCAAACTTTTAACAGTAGAATATAAATTTCAACTGCATCGTGTTAGCAATTTTATAATTGTTAGTACGTTTCTTATTTCTCAACAATTTCTTCCAGTGTTTGCACTTGGGTGGGGGAAGGTCCCTGCCCGACCTGCAATTAAATTGAAAGTAAAACTTGGCACTCAACCCCATTTTGGATAACGACCACAGTCTTAGAGAATCTCCGTTGTTTAATCAGTTTTTATTTACTGGCAAACAAAATAAAGACCATCTTATCGGATTAAAACAAAAATTAAACACGATAATAGTTTTTGTACTTACTTGTTCCTTTGGAGAGCATCTGAACTCTCTTGTTTTTCTCGCAGCTACTGCAGAAGGCATGTCAGATTGTTTGATTTCTATGTATCGGCGAAGTTGGTCCTAGTAAGGGAACATCAAATACTTATTAACCAATTTATGCAATCTTGGATAATTACAAAAGTATTTGCTTTTCCAAAACAAACACTCATTATTATTATAAGCAATGCTATTATAAATTTATTGTATCTAATCCAAATATTGAATTATTCTTTGTGTTGAACTGGCATTTATTTCAAAATTCCAAGAATTATACAGAAAATTGTTTCATGCCTTTTAAGTTTAGTTTATTTGTTTCATCGAGACTTCGATTGCAAAAGTTGTTAAAAATTCAAATAATGTCTTTCGAGCAATTTACTAATAAACAAATTCAATTGATTTTAACTAGTTTCTTGATATTCATACGTCTTTAATTGCCACATCAGTTTGAAGCAATTAAAATTTATTCGCGTAGTGGCTAACAGTCTTTCGAAAGTTATTTAAATTACCACAAATTGTTCGAAGAAATGAAATAAAAATATTTTGCAATACTTGATAAATACTTAAGAAAATTTATATGAAAGAAAACAGACCACACACACACAAAAAGAATTCTATAACATGAATACGAGGGCTTTATATTTCACTTACAGTTTGAAGCTCGCCTACGTAATCGTCACAATATGCAATCATTGATTCGATGCGATGTCTCAGTTGCAAGTCAAAGAGATGATGCAGCAGATAGCACATTTGAAGCTTCACTCCTTCGGCCACGTTCATTGCCAGCAAACCACGGACTTGATTTTCATTATCTGAAGTTATTCAATGAAAATTAAAATGATTTAATAGTAAACCATACGTTATACATGTTATCGGCAATGTTTCAAATTCCGGCATTCTAGAATGATGCTATTTGGGTAAAAAAAATACAAGATTATATATATATATATATATATATATATATATATATATATGTATAATTAATCATTGGATAATTTAATAGATGATTTTTGTTTAAAAATTTTTAATTGGAAGGTTTTTAGGTGAAGAATATATTTTATTAGTTTGGAAAGCAATTGTTTTTGAAAATAATTAGTAATTGAGATATCTCGCCATTCAATTTTTCTTCTTTGTTTATTGTTTCTTTTCTTTAAATTACAATTTGAATTTTGGAGTAATCCATTTTTACCCAACAAGATGCATTGGGGGAGGGTTGGTACCATAGTACTAGTTTAACCCCACAATTCAGTCCCCAGTCTGAATATGCATGCTTTGTTTTGTTGGGTATTCAAATTATTCTTTGGTTCAAATTAGTTTCAAATTTGATTCAATTTTTATTCATCTTTTAGTTTCAAATTTGATTCAATTTTTATTCATCTTTTAGTTCAATTCAATTTTATTCATCTTTTAGTTTTCAGATTTGATTCAATTTTATTCATCTTTTATTTTCAAATTTAGTTCAGTTCAACTTTTACTTAGTTCTATAAATGTTTTTGTGATTTAGATTTAGTGTTCTCTTACTTTATGTTTTTAATGACTAATTCATTGCTTTATCTTTATATATATATACATGCATGTATGTAATGATTACAACCTTAATTTCTATCAATAGTAATTTAGATTTTTGGTATCCCTCCCAGTTAAGTAAAAGTCATTCTTATTTCTATCTCTTCAAATTATCATTTTATTTAGTGAATACGCTCTCTCATAAAACTAGGTAACTCCATTCATACAATCATAAATCTGCCAAAATAAATCCTATTATTTCTTGTCTATTTTAAATTCCCCAAGTCTCCTAATCTGCACCACGTCTGTTAATATCTGACGTTTATTTTGTAGATAAATGCTATATAACCTAAAACACAACCTCTCTCTTGCTCTCCTCTCTTCTCACTTGTTATTATAATCTTCATATGGTCTCTCCTTCGACCTTAGTGATTGACCAGTCGTCGATCAGTAGTAACGCTCTCTAACATCAATAAATATTCTTATTATTTAAAAGGACTGTTCATTTTCGGCCATGTATTCAGATTATTGTCAATCTTGAACTAACATTGTAGTATCTTTCATATATCTTTCTTGGCATTGTATAATACCTAAATATTATTCTATAGAATGCTATTTAGGCAAAGTATCGAAAAGCTCATAAAGACTATTGTTAAACAGTTTCAAACCTCAAAATTACAAATGTTATCTTAAAAAAATAAAGAAAAAGGGACAATTAAAAACTTTTTTTCAAAATATGTAAAAAAATTAAAGTTGTAGAAGAGAAAATTCATGCCTTTCTTATTAAAATAAAACATGAACCTACTAGTTGCGCCAAAAAAAGAAATAATTTTATTTTGAATTACACTTAATTTTACTACTTATGAAAATAAAACTGGGTTATTAAATGAACTTTACTAAAAATAGACGCATTAAAAAAAGAAAATATAAGAAAAATGTAATTTTTTTAATGAAGTATAACAATTATAAATTTAAGTTACTTGTTACAACATAGTAGGTTTGAATAACATTTTAAATTATACGCCATCACTTTTTTAAAGTAAAGACATTTGATTTTTTGGCACTTTAGTAGCACATACACAAGATGAATCCTTGGCCGCTTCCAAGGACTCCGCAATTGCAACTGATCGGAAAGGAATTTCGTGGTCAGGAATATTTTCAATTCTAAGCAAGTTCTTTGGGAATAAGGTTTCTTACGTCTTGTTACGTGGTATTCAGAACGATTAACAGATGCATTTCATACATTGCCGGTTTGTTATTTGCCATTCTATAGAATGTCTAGGAAATGTGTCAAATATTAAATTGTTTTAACCATTAAGGGCATTTTTCGACATTCTATTAAATGTCTAAGTATTAATTCATTAAAATACTTAGATATTCTATAGAATTCCGGATTTCAAACTTTTCCGGTAACGTAACAGGTCAACTGAAAAGTCCCCGGCGTACCATAGTTAAACACATTTTTTTGGCAAAATTAGTTTTTTTCAAAATTAGTTTTTTGGCAAAATTAGTGTCCTTTGCTTCAAAATAGGCCTCAGTTTCGGCGATCACCTCTTCATTCGACGAAAATTTCTTCCCAGCGAGCATTCTTTTGAGATCTGAGAACAGGAAATAGTCACTGGGGGCCAGATCTGAATACGGTGGATGAGGAAGCAATTCGAAGCCCAATTCATGGATTTTTGCCATCGTTTTCACTGACTTGTGACACGGTGCATTATCTTGGTGAAGCATCACTTTCTTTTTCTTCAAATGCGGCCGTGTTTCGGCGGTTTCGTCCTTCAAACGGTCCAATAACGCTATGTAATCGTCGCTGTTGATGGTCCTTCCTTTTTCAAGGTAGTCAATGAAAATTATTCCATGCGCATCCCAAAATACAGACGCCATAACCTTGCCAGCCGTCTCTTGCGTTTTCCCACGCTTTAGAGCGGGTTCATCGTGTGTAGTCCACTCGGATGACTGCCGATTGGACTTCGGAGTGAAATGATGGAGCCATGTTTCATCCATTGTCACATATCGACGCAAAAACTCGAGTTTATTACGCTTGATCATCTTCAAACACTGCTCCGAATAATCAACTCGTCGTTGTTTTTGGTCAAAAGTGAGCTCGCGCGGCACCCACTTTGCACAGAGCTTTCTCATCCCCAAATATTCGTTAATGATATGGTGTACACGTTCAGTTGATATCTTTAGAGTGTATGCGATTTCATTCAATTTCAATTTACAGTCATTCAAAATCATTTTGAGGATTTTTTTAATGTTTTCGTCGGTAACAACCTCTTTTGGGCGTCCACTGCGTTCACCGCCTTCGGTTCTCATTTCACCACGTCTAAACTTAGCATACCAATCCTTGATGGTTGATTTCCCTGAGGCAGTGTCCGGAAACTCGGCATCAAGCCAAGTTTTTGCTTCAACTGTATTTTTTCCCTTCATAAAGCAATATTTTATCAACACGCGGAATTCCTTTTTATCCATTTTTTTCACAATAACAAAAGTTGCTTCACTCAAAATGCTATAATTCACAAACTAATGATCCGACAGCTGTCAAATTTATACACGCATCTTTTGAGGGTTAGGGCTAACTAAAAAACATATGGATTTAATTCTAGTAGCGCCATCTATGTGTCAGGCCGGGGACTTTTCAATTGACCTGTTATATAATATTATTGTGGAGTATTGAAACACAATTATTATCGTCCACGCCTTATGCTTATAGGCATACATAATACTTATAGGCATATATAGAGGATATTAAGTATACTTATAGGCATTTTACACATCGGAAATGAATGAAAGAAAAATTATGGGTCAAAAGTTGATTTGGATTGAAAAGAAATACCTGGATTAAAATCAGGATCGAAGTTTTCTGGATCAATTAAACGGAGCATACTTTGAAGCTCTTCATCTTGGAAAAGGCCAATAAGTAGTAATTTATCGGCAAGCTTTATGAGTGGCCTGTTCGTGAGAAAATAACAATTTAGTGAAACATAACTTTTTTGAAAACTAAAAGAACATATAGATTCAAAAATTCTTGAAAATAAAATCCATTGAATAGGTTTTTGTATGCGTGAATAAGTACTTATATGAGCACATTGAATTTTGTCTAAACAAATAAAAATAATAATGTTACAAATAAAGCAAGTACTTATAAAAATTTTTTGATGCTCTTAAAAAACTGATTTAAAAATATATTAGAGATGAACTGTCCAAGGTTAAAATATTTTCGAAGAAAGCTAAACACTGAATTAAAACACAACTGTAAGGAAATGTAATTTAAAAAGCCGATGGGGCTCATTTATTGTTTTTGGTGCTACTATTAAAAGAATTCAGTAAAGTATTGAGTTTATTCGAAGTTTTAATTTTAGAGCTAGGAATATTGTAAGTAATTATATAATGTGTTAAATTAACAGATATATAGTGGATATTAAGTATATCGTTTTGTTAAGCATCATTCAAATTTTTAAAAATTATAATCATTAATTTCACAGCTTTGATTAATAATTCCATGTTCATTCACTTAAAAATTTTGAGTTTTACTGGAATTAAGTTAAAATTCTTGTTATATTTATCGGATTTAAAAATTTAAAACTGTTACCTCTAATAAGCAACTTTTTAAGAGCACGCTTTTTTTTTCAATTGAAAAAGACAAAGGAAAAATTAATAAAACAGTAATAAATCAATAAAATAACAAACATCCGTTCCTACTTACACAAAGAGATTTTCATTGCTTCCACCAATAGGATCCCTATTTGGTCTGTTTCCTTTGCAAACAGCATCTTCCAAAGCTTCCATAATGAACAGTTTTAGACTTTCCATTGGAAAGTAAGGTGTACTCAAATCCTTGAGCGATACTATTTTCTCTCTAAAATTAGAAGTAAGAGTTCTTTAGATCTTATGGACGTTTCGGAATTCATTAAATTATATGAAATTCGTAATTATGACGACAATTACAGAAGATGAATAATTAATTATAATGTAAATCAAACAAATTTATTTAAAGTTCTTTAAACCTTAGGCGAGTTTGTTATAAGGGAACATTAAACATTTTGACATTTTTGCTTTCATAAATTTTCAAGAACAAATGTGGAATCAAAATCAGCGTAATTCACGATTAAAATATTAAAAGTGCACAAAATTTGTCTAAATATGCACAATTAATAGTAAACTAAATAGGTAACTTCTAATGCTATTTAATGATTAATGAGCGTTCTGTTTCGAAAGATTCTGTACATGTAGAAGTATGGGTATTATATAACTTTACTCAAACGAATTAAAATTTTTACTCATATTTAATTTTATCATTTTCACG
>BMAW01083510.1:0-75433 GCA_019974015.1 Nephila pilipes
ATTTTCGGAATACTTACTTTTTTAAAAAATAGTATCTAAATGCAAAAGTATTTAGGTACCATTTTGAAATTTCTAGTCCGCATTCAACTCAAATGGAAAGAAAAACATTTCGACTTAAATAATAATTTTATAGTTGAATAAAATGATTAAAATATCATTATTACGCAGAAAGGAAACCGAAGTTCTACGAATAATTTTGAAACATAAATGTCTCAAAAAGAAATCCTGAAATCGGTATTTTATACACACACCTCACATGTTTTTGTACCCTAATAACATGGAAAATAAAGCTTAATATCAAATTAAATGTTAAAAATTTCTTATTTATCATAACAACAATTTAAAAAAGGCAATTATGAAATTTTAAAATTGTGACAGAAAATTCATAGAAAGGACACATAAAAATGATTTGATGAATTTTCTTTTAATAGAACAATAATAAAATATTAAAATTGATTTTGCTAGTTTCAAATTCAAATCCATTTTTATGTTAACTTCTCGAAAAATTAGAATAATTCAAGATGAATATTACTTACTGTAAAGTAAGGATACTTCCTAGGCTGAATCTCCACAGAATCAATAACTATCAAAAAACGAAATTCTTTCTTCAAATTCGTAATGCATATTTATTTTCACAAGTAAAACGATTTAAAATACAAAATCATTCCCAATGTTTACAACGAAAAGAATAAAAAAGAGATGAATCTGCTTTAAAAATTAGTTATAAAATTAATTGTTAAAATAAGTGAAAAAATAAATTATTAAATTGGAAATTAATATTCTTCCCATGTATTAAAATAAGAGCAGGCGATAAAATACGAAATTAAATACATCTCATCAATGTAAATATACCTTAAGGAAACTGAATAAAATTATTATAATCATAATGTAATAGAATGTCGATCTTTTGACCCTAACACCAAGTATCCCTTTTGGACTCAATTTTCTCAAAACAACAGCATGTTAGCACATGTGGAAATTATAGAATATTTTAGATTTGAATAGAAGTTCCATCAAATTTGACATGTTTAACATGCATTAGCTTCGATTAAAATTCAAAAATTCCTTTCTCTGGAGTTCAATGAGATTAATTGCAGACTTCAAAAGTTATTTCAATTAGATATCTGAAGCTGAGTTCGTTCAAGTATTTTTGAACATTTCGGATAGTTGGCTTCAAGAATACTTTGGGTTTCCTTTGGAATGTGAATGTAACTTAAAACTTATAGAGAGAGGCCATAACATTTTGATGAAAATTCTAAGTATTTCTCCCAAACTGTGTGACGGCTTGGCACCTTATCAAGGCAATAGAATAATAAATCTTAACTAAGAATTTGATTTATTATGGTTTTTAATGGACATAAAACTGAATCACATTTATTTATTCTTAAAATATACTCAAAAATATTTTTTAAAATCAATCTCTTTATTATTCAAGTCAAAACGTAGGTTTAAAAACAGAATTAAGAACTTATAAGTTGAATGATTTATCGAAAACCTAAAATTAGCTGTTGTTATTTATTTAATCTCATAAATGTTTTATTTTTGCTATTGATTAATAATTGATTTTTAGGGTAAGATATTTAAATAGGGTTGGTAAGCCACCATGCAATTCTTAATATGACTACCTCATCGACAAAATAGGGATTAATGTCAAAATTACGAAAAATCCATCCCTTAAAATTCAACCATGATTTAGGCAGCTTTTTTTAAAATTTGAATCGAATACTAATTTCACAGATAATTTGAATTAAATATTTTTTGCATTAATTCAATACGTTAAAGAAGTGTGTTAAGGCTCAATTAAACTGTCTATTAAGAAAGCAGTCTATCATGAAAAGAATTGAAATTAAATTGAAGCATTAGGACACTTTTCCTTATTTAATAGTTTGAGTCGAAGCAAAAGAGTTACCTTGAAATTTTCACTTTTAATTTATGAACTAATGCATGTCTAAAAATTAAAGTAATAAATGCCGATGTGAAGTATCAGAATAAAACTTGTAACAAGCCCTGATAGGGCTCTAGCATGAAATGCCTTTCACTATCACACATTGCTGTAAAATAATAGCAAAGTCTTGATAGTGAAACCAAAGGAATGAAATGAATGTAAGTTTGAAACTTTCATTCTTAAGCCTATTTATCAAGAGCAACAGCTTTTATTGCAGAAAAACCAGAATATTTATATTCCTGGTTGGAACGTGACCCAAAGGACATATACCTTGGAAATCAAGGTCGTAGCAATCTATTTTCCGGAAGAAAAATATATATTTTTATTACTTGCATCTCTCAGAAGCAAGTAATCATGCGAGCACGATGAAGTGTTAAATTCGGAATGAAATAAGCTCCTTTATTTTGGAATGTGTCTTCAACAACCTTAAAGTAAGTATAAAATTACGTGCTGGGTCAAAAGGCTTACAACATTGCTTCTTTGCATGATTTTTCTGCTCCCTCCCACTACGGCATCTGTACTCGTGATAAAATGAACATGTTTATCGAAGAAAAGGAGTGAAGACCTGTTTCGTTGTATTCGATCCATACTCATCGACGATCATACATAAATGAAATCAGAACTCCAATAATTCCGGCATTTAATATCATGGTGTTATTAATAAAATATTGATTTCTATATGCGTCATTATCGTTACAAAAATATTATATATATATATATATATATATATATATACTGAAAATTTATGAAAGAATAATTTAAAATATTTAAAAAGACAAAAATCCAGAAAGAAATGTAAAAATGAAAGAAAAAATAAATGAAAATATGGAACCCAGCAAGTCAAAAAGCAATATCGGGCTGAGGACCGAATAAGCGGGGTTAAACTAGTTTAATGGTACCAACCTTCCCCCTTTGCTTCTTGGTAGGCTGAATTGGGAAATCCAAATAACAAAAGAGTTCAATGATTAAAAAATGCAAAAACGTTCAACGATAAAATCTACAAAAATAAAATCTATAATTCTAAAAATTATCAACAAATCAAAATATAAAAATTACTTACAAAAATTCAAAGAAATGAAGATTCAAATATGTGAATAGTAAAACGGAATTTTCTTTAAGCTTCAAGATGTATATCATATACTCAAAATGAAAAAAATATAACACGTCATCACCATATAAATTGAAAAAAGATTTAAATCATTGTTTGATTGGTAATAAAATGTAAAATGATACAAACAATTGGTTGGTAATAAGTTGTATGGTAAAGGATTATAATGGTCCAGAGAGTGAGTAAAAATGTAAGCTGTGTAAATGTAAATAAATAAATTCTTCACGTCTAGACCACTAACAAGCCGACTTTGTGGACCTATTGTTGTGTGGTGGATTTGAAAATGGATCACGATTCGCAAAGATGTTTAATATATTTGTAATGTATATAAGTATTTAAGAAATTTATTGGATAATCATGATCCAAACAGTTGTTGAAGAATTTTTTAATGTTATTAAATTTGTCTATTTTATGTGTGGTTAATTTGTTATTACGTAATAAAAAGCCCAACAAAATATTCCTATAAATGGATCTGTGTAGATTACTGTTCCAAAAAGGAATTTTGATTACATGGAATTCGAATCTTTCTCTTTTATCATAAATATTACTAATTAGTCTATTGTCACCAATTTGCAAATCAAGATCTAGAAATTCTACTGTATTAGAATTAAGATTAGTTTTTAATAATTTGAGATAATTAGGGTAAAATGAAACATTTGGTTTAAATTCCTCTGTTTTACCTAAAATAATTAAATCATGTATGTAACGATAAAGAAAGTAAGAATCATCATCAATCTGTTGTAATTCATAAAAATGTAAATAAAAATTGGCCAGACAATTACTAGCTGCACCTCTTTGTGGGAGACTCTGAATTTGCTTATAGAGATTTTGACCGAAAACTATAAAATTCTCTTGTAATACAAGTTTAATAAGGGTATTGAATTTTTCACGTTTTATTGTTTGATTAAAATGATATTTATTGTATAAAATTGCAAGAACTTTAATTAAATCTTGAATATCTATTGAGTTAAAAAGGTCTTCAAAATCATACCCATGTATAGAGAATACCTCTTGTTCCTTCATGTTCTTAACAATTTCAAAACTATTTTTAATAATAGTAGTATTTTCAATATTGTCAATAGATTTTTGAAGAATGGATTGTAAAAGTTTGCCAGATTTAGTGATATAGGTGTTATATCCATTCGTAATACTTCGAAATTTGACAGGAATTTTGTGAAATTTGTGTGTTAAGAAAATATATGGATGTTTAATGTTTGTAAGATGTAAACCCAACTTCTTATTGAATGCCAAAAGACGATTATTTATTTCTCTGTTACTATATTTGGATAACTGGAAAGCATCATTATTCATTACATGTTCACTCAATAATTTATGATAGTAAAATTTGCAAATAATTGCATAATTTGCAGGAACCTTATCTACATAAACAATAACAAAATCCTTCTGCAAATCATCTATAGCAAGTTTTAGATCTTTAATTGTAATTTCCCTATCCACTTTAAAATTCGAATATAGAAATTTCTTCAAAACACATGACCTAAATTCGTCAAATGCCTCAATTGGCAAACCAATATTAATATATATATATATATATATAGTTACGGCCCCTCAATGATTCTTCTCTACAACATCATCATGTAAGGAAAAGGAGATATTTACAGTGATTTCATCTGTTTCAAAGAAAAGCTCAAGCAATGACCCATCAACCTTGGCAACCATTTTGGCGAAACTTGGTGACATTGGCGACAAAATGATGTTTTTCGAAAATTCTGGAACGTTGCCGATGTCTGTATTAGGGTGAAAGTTGCGTCCTTTTTTTTGAATTTTACCATATAAAGCCATATTAATTCGGAAGTTATAAATACGAAAAGGTGTGAAATTTGAGGTAATCGATTGGAATCTGTCGGGATTCGCTGGGTGGATCTACCAAGAAATTGTTAGTATCCTTGCTGAATTAATCGGCAGAGAAGCGGCCTGTGTCTGCTGGGACAGCTACAGCTGGAGAAGCTGTCGGAATCTGTACGAAGTTTTGCTGTGGAGATCTGTCCGTAGTGGGGATTAGTACGTTGGTTAGTCAAAATTTATTAAAAGAGCTGTGACTGTTATTACAAGGGCTAATTTATATCTGAGTTCCTCATCTGTGCTGGTGCTGCCTTTCTTCCAGTTGTGTAGCTTATCTAAACATGTACTGTATTTTCTGATTGTGCTGTTAATATGCCCCAGTTTTTGCTATTTGTGTCAGCTTTCTCTTAAATAACTGTGAATAAAATGTTCTTGTAATGTCCTCTGGTTATTATTACATATTTTCATCACTATAAGTCATTCGATACAAATGTCATATCCAGCAGAATTAAATATTTTATTTTACAAAGTAAAATAGCAAACTATTTGTGTGTGTATAATTTTAAAAAAGTTATATTAATAATTTACACCATCTTGTAATACCAACTGATTATTAACTGGTTCATCCTCTATTATCTAATATAATAATATTGCTTCTAAGTTACACATTCAAGTTAAGAGAAGATAGATGAACCAAAAATTAATTAATTTTTATTCAAGCTATGAATAAATTTAAATTTAAGCGAAAAATATACCATTTTCAATGCTCACCTGATTTATAGTCTGGAATATGACATTCATTAATTTTCTAACTCATTCGGTTCCAAATGAGCAACAAACTGGAATAGAAGTTTCGATCCTTGAATCCTTTTTTCGTATTTTTTTCTAGAATTTCTATTACAGTTTCTTAGGTAACTAACGACATGATTCAAACATTTCGTTGTGACGACATCCTATTGACTGTCTCGTCTGTCATCTTTAAGTTTACTCAATGATCACAAAATCTATATTTCAACTAAAATTCAAACACAGATAAATTAATTAAAATTGTCAATTATATCTCAAATATATTTTTTTATTTATCCTCAATAGGGGCGGAGGGAGCTCTTCACAGTTAAGTCCTTTTCCGAGAGTACTAACAACTTGTATTTCTATCAAAGAATACGGAGGGAGTATCCCTTCCATTGCACCGATAGCGTTGAGTCCTAATCTAATCAGATCTACAAAATATACCAGAAGACTTCCACACACATAATACTAACACTATTCTTGTTAAATAACTATATTCTTATTCTCATCTTTTATATTTCCCTCTCCCTTCTTTTCTGCTTCTTACAACAATTTATATATGAACATGAACTTTGCTTAAAATAATTGGAAGTTTGATGCAAGTATAGCATCTGGGTTAAAGTCCATAAAGACAGTGGAAGTGAAGTAAGCTTCTTGATCATGCTAAGAACATCTCTTTCACTTATTCCTGTCAACAACTAATTCATTTCTAACTTCCAAACTAACCTCACTTCCGATCTCAATGTTAATACTAAACATAACATAGCCGGTCTTTTGCCGGTTATGAAATTTTGCATCGAAAATGCACATATCATCCTATCGCTTTTACACATTTGACTTTAGGATTTTTTCTATTAATTTAATAATATTGTATTATTTTTTATTTGTATTTTGTTTATTTTTAGTAGTTCTTGTATACCGTTATCTACCACAACCTGTCATTTGTCAGCTTATCAATTAGTTGCTTTATAAGATTATTGGATCAGAAATTATGATGTACATGCGTATTCAGTGTATTGTATACAGTTCATTACAATAAAACTAAATTTGTTGTAGACATGACCGATCAACTGATGAGGAAATATACCACAAAATCTAAGTTTTGCAGCTGGCCACTCCAAGTATTTTTCAATGTCCTTGATTTAGCAGGCATAAATGTTTGGATTTTGTACCAGCAAAGGACAGGAGAAAATATCTCGAGACAAGATTTTTTTTTCTCGAAAAGCTCGTGAACAACCAAACGAAAGAACAAATAGAAAGCGACCATTGCCTAAATCTACAACATATTCTTATCAACGTTACGTTAGATGCGTCAAGTAGGATATTGTAAAGAAATAAAAACATTAAAAATTGTTCTCGATGGAAAAAATAAGTTTGCGGAAAATTTTGATATGGAGGCACTCTATATTTGTTAAAAATGCGATGAGCAATGAATCAAAAATTCTTATTCTTTGTGTTTGTAATATAAATTGGCAATATACTTTTTCTTTTAATTATAACAAAGCTAATTTGTTTATTTTCTTCCAAACAAATTTCATACATTCATTCAGGAAACACGAAATCCGGTAATTTGACCAGCTATGGTAGAAATAGTATGCATTAAGTGTTGGCATGTTCGGTGTTAAATTCATCGCACCTTATATACGAATAAGGTCAAATCTGTTTACTAGACAAAATAACTTCGATCTAGTCTGTATGAATCATCTTTCATTTTAGTGGGAGGGTTTAATTTTAAGCAATTCGAAAAGAAAATTTACCAAGGTTAGTGAAAGGAAATTAAGGTAAGTGAATGGAGCACAATATTACATTTTTATTAAATGATATGACAGAAAATTGCTTGAAGAGAGCATTTTGGATACTGAATACTATCGAACACGTTGCTATTAATAGATCATCATACATTGAAATACCCATCAATGTAGAAATAATTTCTCAGATATATAAATTTTATTCTTAGAAAGAAAAACACTAAATAGAGAGCTGTTTTACATACCTAATTTTTTGAAAATTCATTTTATAAATGAAATGTATTGAAATAGTTTTCGTACTTCAGGTAACCGTAAAAATTTGTAAAGCGAAGCAGTTGGAATAAACGTCTTTTACATTGCTATATTTAGTTACAAAAATAGCCATTTCTATGAATAACTATCTTCCGAGAGCAATAAAAATGATCAGATCTGTCACAAAAAAAGTAAGGAAAATTTAAAATACTAAACGATTCGTTTGATGTATTTCAGACGGTCTCGTTCAGATTTATCATTCTTTGAATAACAGAGCAGACTAACGTAGAAATAAATGTAAAATGTTTTTTTGTCCTTCAATATATTTGATCAAATATATAGTTTCAAAGGAATGGTTGACATATTGGTGACTTAAATTTTTTTAATTTATTGCAAACAATACTATTTTAGTGAGAAAATAATTTCATAGAATAATATGAATAAATATTAAAAATATTTATTTATATTATTCAATTTTTATTTTGAATAGTTGGAAATCTATTTTTATAAATGTTTTTAAGGGAATAGATGTATTAAATTAAAGAGTTATCTTGATATCTATGTGTGTGTGTGTGTAAAAAAAACTTGACTTGCAAAAACTTTTGGACTTATCAACTATTTCCCACTGTGTTAATGATTGAAAATGCCTATATTAATGGGATGGTTTCCCCATCTGTGTGTGTGTACAAGAATATTATCTCTTCCATTTCTTGTCAACAGTGTTTCTTGTCAATTAGAAAGGAATTTGAGCTGGAGATGTAATTTGTATTTTTAGATAAAACTGAAAAAAAGATTTTCAAAATAACTTTATTTTGTTTGCCCCGGTTTTAACGACATTCAAGCCTGGCCAGTTAACCTTTACATAAGGCTTAACAGGTGCTTCCACCCTTTCACTTTTATCATTCGGGGAAGGAGGTCCTAAAAAAGGAAACTATGATCAATTGAACTAAAGAATCGCAACAGCTCAACTAGATAAGGCCAATCCTTCACACTAATCTTTTCCCAAATTAGAAGTTTGTTATGCTTCACTCTCATTATCTAAATCTATGCATAGCATAAAATTTAATTAATTAGTCAATAAATTTTCAATTTCAATTATAGAATGTTAGAAAAAAAACACGTTTCATGAAATTTCTTTAAGGATAGTGCAAAAACTCTTTGAATACACACTAGCTATCGTTTCTAATATTCAAGTATCTACCGAATTCTTGTTATTATATATACCCTCAATAATGTCAATTATATTTCGTTTATATATCGCTATCCTTTTAATTCAATTAACTATACTTCTTCTCTTCATCCAATTTGCGTAATCACGTTTTATTCGGTTGGAAAGGAGTTGAAATTTCATGCAATCCAATTTACAAGAAGTTCACAAGGTTAGGCAACTGAAAATCATGAATAGCCCAATGTCATATAATTATTTTGTTATTCACTTTCCCTAATTTTTACAACTAAATAAAATAAATTAAATCCTCCCCCAGAGATTGATAAATATTTATTTAAAAATTTAATTGAAAATGAACTTATTTAATTGAAGAATAAATATGAGAGTAATATCAATATTATTTTCTACCTTATTAACTAATCAATCGAAGAAAGTTGTCAAGTACTAACTATTCATTGCAATATCAAAAGAATTTGCCTCAAAACGTACAGAAAGAGAACTAAATATATACGCACACAATGTGTCTAAAATGTTTTCAAATTGACTAATAAATAATACAAAAACTGAAGAAAATAAATTTTTATCAATATTCTCCATATCATTCTTGTAAAGCCATTTATCTGTATGAGTCATCCTCGAACTTTTTCCAGATCTTGCTGAAATTTTTCTGTTGGAAGATTCTGCAGTTCCCTCGTAACGCCGTCTTGATATTATGAAGTTATTGCCCTCTTAGCTATGACTGAGAATTAGTGGTACTTTTACTCTTTTGTTGAAATAATTTAAGGTATCATAAACAAATAGCAAAGGTTTTGGCGCAGCACTATTATATATTTTACGTGTAGGAAATTTATGAATAACATAAGCATGATAGGATGATGGGTTTTCGTGCAGCATTAACGAAGTTTTGTTTGCTTTTAAATTCGGACGCACTTACGGAATGGATTTCAACAACCAATTCATTAAATCCCTGTAGAAGGCTGTATTCACCGGAACAAACTCAATACGAATAATTCTCCTGTTGAAAAAAAGAAGCTACAAACGTCGTCTTCATATGTGATTTTTAAAAGTGAACTTTATTCGAGTTTGACAATCTTTTATAATCCTTAATATCTCCCAAACACACTAAATAAAAAAAATCACACTAGATGAAGACAAAGAATTCATTATCATAAGTATTTTGATAAGATTTGATCAAATATTTACCACTTGAAAAAATGTTGTGGAAGAAATCTCGAAAAAATACCTTGTTTGTACAATATGTATTGTAGTTGAAGTCCTAAAAAGTATCTTGATAAATTACAGTGATTAAAGTACATATAATGTACAGTGAGATAATAATTTACAAAATAAGACTATCTTGCATCTATGTTCAGCAGCAAGCGCTTTATGCACCCTGGAAATCATTACCATAGAATCGTTTATGCACCCCGTCGAAGCCATTTGAAACGCGTCCCGAAATGATATTCTTTAAGGCTCGTTTTGATCTGTGGTAACGAAAAGTCAGCTGTTGGGCCATATCTGGAATTAGGATGGTTGGGGCATCTTTGAGATCTTATGAATGATCAGGACCTCCCTCACAATTACTGATGCTTGACTGGTCACATCGTCGAGAAGGAACATCCAGATATTGACGATTTTCCACAGAAAGCAGAGGGGCCTTATTCTCAAATGTTCGAGCATTTTGCTTAACATTTACTACCTAGTCTTAATCCCGCAGACTCATATTCCTAGTGAATCATACTTCTCGCGTCACAGCAAAGAATACAATGAGCATGTATTTCACTTTTGATTTGTTCATTCGAGCCTGTTTTCGTGAAGGAGAGATTTGGTCTTTCACTTTTCGGATCACCACTTCGGATACCTACGTAACGTCACCAATAATCAATCAGCCCAAATCATTTTGATCGATCTTCAAATGTTCTGACAGTTCCCGACAAATTTAACACGATGTTCCTTCTGTTCGGCTTATAAAAACTTCGCCTAACACTACACGCACATCATATGCATTTGCAAATCGTCGGTCACCATTCAATACACAAAGGACTTCGTTAAACTTAATTCATCCATTCTTCGAATATTAAATTAATAATCGTAATTCTAAAGTTCTCAAATTTTGGTCACATGCTCATTAGTTCGACTCGATGTCAGACGTCGAGTGTGTTTTCCATCTTCGACAACTTCCCTGCCAGATTTGAATTTTTTGCGCCAGTCAAAAACCAACCATTTTCTGGAAATAGTTTCACCTTTGAAATCTTCATGATTCATTACAAAAATCTCTGTACACGATGTGTTAAGTTTAACTTAAAATAGGAGGACACAACTCTATTCAATGGTCCACTGCACTCTAGATACTCTATCCCTAGTTTAAATTTACATTCACTTTAGAAGAAATCTACTTACTCCAAAGATTAGAAGGTAACTGACAAGGGTTTCCTAGCTTACGTCTCTAATCTCGCCCCCATCCCACCTATAGTGACCACTCTCCATCCTTATCTATTGGCTAGAAAAATTCAGTCCCGATATTTATTGGATAAACCCTGAAAAATTCTATTACATCTGGAAACAGCAGATGGCACGCAAAACACTATGTCTGGATGAAAGCTTAGTATAAACTGATGAAACATGGCACTAGTACAAAGAAAACTTTTTAGTTAATATTTACATTTATTGTAAATAGATGTTACTATGAATATCGATTCTATTAAATCAATCTCAAAATCTTTTAGTAACAACGTGTAATATATTTTAGAATTTATGAATAAAGTAGTGGGATTGTAAAAGAAAAAATTTAAGAGTTTCAATGTTAACATTATTTGTTTGCATTAATTATTATTTTAATTTATCATGAAACCTTTTAATTAATCCACATATAAGTATTTTGCCGGAGTTAATCTTGGAGTTCACGACTTGGTATCCATAAAATTTGAGAAATTTCTTAACCATTTGTACTGAAACCCTTTATGAAAATAACTCCGTGTTTTATTAATATTTTATTATTTTATCCACATAATAATAAATATCTCTGAAAATAAGTTCAATTATTATTCCTTTTAATTTAAAAAGAAATGGATTCTTACTATTCTCAGAAAAGCAAATGAAGATAGAAAGAAAACGAAAACTGGAGCTGGCTCAAAATAAATTTATTTTTATATTAATACTACCTTTAAAAGATAAATTAATTCTTTTAAAGCGCTGAATACATTTTCTCCTGTTCATCTCTAAACACCGATTTTTTTTAAAAATCTGTTTCTATAAAACTAAAGTCTTTTAATACCAGGTCGTTTTTTAGGAAATTAGTTTCCGCTTCGTTGTAAAACACCTACGTAAAGCCTTAGTATTAACTTTAGTGACTCAAAAATGAAAGAAGAAATACTTTTAGATACCTATGATGTATAATTAGTCTTGGATAAACAAATATACTTGATTCGTGTGCGTTATATTTATTCTCTTTTGCATTCAAAAGGATATCTAATATCAAATATTTTGAGAACATTATTGTATAGCAATACATTAAAACAAAGTTTTCAAAATATGCGGACATGACACTCAAATACTTATTCATTCTAAAATCCAACTTTGTGTTAAAAGTTTAGGAAGTGAAGTAAATAGCACACAAAATAAAAACAGTAAAATATTTCTTACAAATTATTTTTTTTTCATATAAGTAGATTCTTATTACTTTTGCTCGACTGTCATTTGTTTAAAATGCGCTAATTAAAAATCTGAACATTTACGAAATATAAATGATTTTAACTGTAACATCAGATGTAAGACATTTTGAATATCTTAGTTCTTATTTTTAAGACACAACACGTGTTCTCAATATTTGCAGATTAGGCTTACAATGTAAAATATGTGATAAACTGCAAATTCAGTGAAATAAAAGATGAAATGTTACTTCGCGATTATCTTTAGAACTATGGACCGATTTTAATAAAATTTGGTTTATCCATAGAGTTGATATAATACAAAAAAAAAAAATAATAATCTTTCAACAGTTGTAATGTTCAACAGTTCAGTAGTTACATGATCATACATAACACTGATTGGAGTCACAAGATATGATACAGCAGTTGCAGCAGTTAATAAGTGGTAGGATTACCTCTTACAGAAGTACAGGGCTCGCACCATAATTTTATGCTGTCAATAGGAAAATTAATGAATTCTGGTGGTAATTGAGCCCACGTGTTCAGCAACGCTGTTTTCAGGTCATGGATGGTTCTCGTAGGTGGTTGCGAATTACAATTGTCATCCCCAGAGCGTCCCAAGCATGTTCTATTGGATTCCTGTCTGGAAATCTGGCTGTCCAATCCATCCGACGAATATCCTGGCTTTCTATAAATTCGCTGACATGATGAGTATTACATGGCTTCGCGTTCTCATTCATTAAAAGGAAATGAGGACCAATTGCACAACTGAAAAGGCAAACATTGGGCTCCAATAACACATTCCTATAACTCGCAGCAGTCACAATGCCTCTTTCAAAGACATGTAGGTGCATGAGTAAATCCAACATGATGCCTGCCAAGCCCATCAAGCCTTCCCTGCCGTAAAAATAGATTTTTCGGACATTGAAGAGCAGGTAGCGGATTCCTGGTTCTCTCTATATGAAATTACTATAAGAATCACTAGTTAGACTGAATCAGGATTCATCAGTGAAGAGAACGGTTGTCCATTGATCCATGTTCTAATCTCTATAATCTCTGCAACGTTTTCAGAGGACTGTCCTGTTCGCAGAAATGAGCTGGACGGAAACAGGTCTTCTTGCAAACAGTCCTCTCTCAAATAGTATTCTGAAACCAGTCACCAATGAAACTTGGGTTATTGTGGCTGCATACAACTCATGAAACACTTGAGAAGTTGTAGCATCCCTGTTACGTCTCACTATAATGAACAAATGACGGTTTTCTCAGGCTGTCGTGACTTTTGGTCGACCTTACTCAGGACAGTTTCTTGTATTCTGAAACTGTTTCCATCAGATGGATTCGGCGTTGGGCATTAAATCGAATTTTCTGCAAATCTGGATTTGAGACTGGTCTGCTTCTAGCCTATCCACAATTTGTTACCTCATTCCGTCATGTAAACGTTGGTAGTCACTCAATTTTACTGTTTGAATTTTAATTTAAGGAATTGCTGCAAAAACACACCAAGGAATTCGGCAAAATGGGCTAGAGAACGAAATGTGGATTTTAGCACGAACGCTAATAAATCCTGTTTTCCGACTATTGCCACCCACATACATGTATACGATTACATATTCGACGTACGAGATTTGCATATTTGTTTCGTAGCGGTATTGTTCTACATTTTCATGAAATGCGCAAAATATGCAAATTCTCTTAATTTTGCATTATATATATAATGCAGTAAAATTAATAAATATGAAAAATGGGACATTCAAAATTATGGTCACAATAACACGACCAGTAATACTAATCAAAACTATTTATTCTTCCTTGATGAGAGAGCGAGTCAATTTGACATACATTTTAAATAAAATAGCAGCTTTGGTTGGCGTTAATGGCCGAAGAGAAAAAGAGAATTTTACCTTGTTTCAAATTTATATGGAGGGATTTACTTAGATCACAAGGTGATTGTATAGTATAAGATTAAGACGTCTTTCAGGTGCTTTGACTGGAGATGAACAGCCTAGTAAGGACTATCCTTACAGGTTTCGGAGCCTGGAAAAGGCTGACTCTGCAGATGAAGTAGAAATGATTTGTAGGCAGATGATCATCATTTTGCAGATATTTTGCCTACGGTTACTCGTACTATAATTAGATTGAATGGCCTATCATTGGATATGGCCATCCAGACTAATACGCTTGGTTTGCGGGAAGTGTGTAGCGCTACATCGAGGCTAGAAGTATATCGTTCACCATGGTGTCTCCACATTCGTACTAGGTTATCATCTCTCCTTAAAACAAACTGGGCATCATTACTAAAATCCACGTTTTGCTAATCTGTGGCATTCCACGTAAGTCTAGCTTGGCACCACAGTAGAGGGAGGTGAAAATTATTTGGAATTAATGGCAGTATACGTAAATGGCGCTTGGGTTGTAAATTCGTTTCCTCAAAGCATCTGGAAATAGTTTGTGGAAACATTCACAGTCCCACATCTGATTGTATTGCGTAATGTCTCACTGTGAGATCCGCAAGTGCTTGCCGCACAATCCATCGATCCTCTCATCTCGTCATCTTCATGGTCAACTTATTTTTCCGCCCGTAAAGTTCATATCTTGTTCAATGCTTTTAACATATTCCGAAGGTATATTCCAAATGATCGATCTAGTGAGTTAAATGCTGTAATGAACTGTATTCACATGCGTTTATCTGGTATTCATTGCTCATTAAATTCCTCTAGAGTCGGAATGGTATCGTTACCTTTATGATCTTCAACTATACGCCGGTTTATATATGACCCACTTCTTGATTTCAGAGCCACTGCAGGATGTGTGGTCAAGCACATGGGCTCCAAATACGGAAATTTTCATATGGGACAACATTCTGCAACTTTGCAAAGCTTCGCGCTTGTAGCTCGCCTTTATATTGATGCACTGTTTTCAATGATCTTGAGTATGTTATATATAAAATAAGAATGTAAGTCTTGTTTCCGAGTCGACAAATTTAATACTTTTTTTAAAATGCAATGCTTGAAAATAGAAAAAAAAATCATTCCGATTCATGGATTGTAATTTAAATATGCTTATTTTCATAATTTTTTGTATTGTTTATGAATGCAATTGGGGGGAGGGAATATCAAATTAAAATTGTAAGTTACTCATAGGGTGATACTTAGACCTCCTTGTAGATTAATTAGATATATTTTAATAAATATTGATATTTCATTTTCGTTGAAATAGTATACTTTTAATTTAATGGCATGGAATTTGTTCTTCCATTTAAAAAATGTGGAGCATATAATCCTTATAGAAATTTAATAAAGTGTCTTTTAGTGAACAATAAACATATTAAAATTTTTAATATTATTTTCTTAAAAACATTTCAAGACCTAATAAGTTAAAGCTTTTTTTTTAAATTAATAGCTAATCCCAAGTTACAATTTATTTTCAATTTATCATAATGTGGAGTATAATATCATGCACTTGATACATGTAACACTATATTGTTTTATTCTTATGTAGCATAAGAAATACAGTCCTAATTATATGTATTTAAAACACTAAAGACACATGACTTCATATCAATAATTATATATTCCGATTTTATAAATAACACCATTTAAGCATAAGGATTTTTAAATAAAAATATGTTTTTTGTTTTATTTTTTTCTATTTAAGATAAATAGATTGCCATTACATTGTAGTAGAAAATTGATAGGTAAATCATCAAGCAAATGATATTGGAAGTGCTCAAGGTCGATGAGAAAATCTCAGGTCCAGGTTATAAACATAAACATATAAATATATGTGCCATCAGTCTTATTATCTTTGCTTCACTCACACGTCTTTGAATTCAAGTGAAGAGTATTTTTCAGAAATGAATTCAGAAAAGAACAGAAGAAAGAAAAAGAAAGCTTTAAAAGACATCTGTCGATTTTTTGTTTCACTTCGAGAGATGATGCCTGAAAAACATTTGAGTTAGTAATTAATTAAATAATGACTAAAATTTCTGGGAAGACATCAGAGTAGAATTCATGATTAGAAAGAAGGATTTTGTATAGATCATCCATTCTTTGAGCTGTACATAGTAATAAATGCTTACTTATATCATAAGTAAACATCGTAATCCAGTTTAAATTAGTGTAAGGCACTTTCTTTGACCTTCCAGACATCACAAATTGTATGTAAAAATAACCTCCATTATACCCCATTATTTAATCCTTTGATTTTCAAATATTTGTTCCCTGTATAACCTTGAAGAATACTTACGAATCACAAATTGTACGTAAAAATGAGCTCGAAAAAAAGAACCTGAACAACCTTAAGAAAACGAACCTCTAAAGAACGAACTGAAAAAGTTCTATAAGTTCTTAAGCTTTCATCTCACACAAGACAATAATGTATGCAATCAAAATGAGAAAAACTTGTTGAATAAGGTTTTAACGCAATATGAAGTTAAAAGAATATTTAAAGTAATGTGTTTTCTGAGGGTATTGTAGGGGGGTTGTGTCGCTATACCATCGCCACCTTCAACGTAGATTATCATGTATGATCTCCAGCATTTAGCAAGAAAATCATTTAAAAGATAGTTTTTCCTCTTAAAATAAGCTTGGTTCCTTGAAACATACCGATTCCAACATCCACAATTATAAATTATTTTAGAGAGAAGATGATCACAATGAAGTATGGGGTCCTCACAATTTTTTTTCAATTTCAAAATGTTCGAATGGTAGGGATCTAAGCTTTACTTTTTTGTGGCTTTAAAGATTTTAAGACTGATGTAACAGTATCTGAGTATGGCACTCAAATTTATTCTAAAGTTTTCTGAAAACTGTTAATGGTCACGGTAGCCTAGTGATAGCCATGGTCGCGGACTGTTGGGTCATGGGCTCCCTTCCTGATGCCTTCCCCCGTGTAGTTGTGGTTGATGCATGGCTTTATTGAAGATGTTGACCTCATGTTTTCTCCCCTTCCCTTTTTACCAAAAGTTTTCATTTAAACTATCCTGTTGTTGAAGTGGAACCAATTATTTCAAATCCATGTGTAGGAGTTCTAATTTACATCTCAATCTTAAATCCTGTATACTTATGTCTCATAAAATTACCCTAAAAAATTCATAATTGTTTCAACCTTTAATTAAATTTCTAAATTTTCAATTTTCTTATTTGTGTGCTTATAATTATATCAATCGTATATTCGTAATATTTTGTCTAGTGCTTCATTTCTGAATATTTCAATTTTTCTTTTTTTTGTGCATTATTGGTACCAAAGGTGTGGCCGGCCAACACCTGCAGTCTGCCAGTAGGCGTGAGTCATAATGTCTACAATCCTTATTAGTCAGTGAAATCAGCTTGATATGTATGCCAAAAAAATGAAATATTAGAAATATTAGATTGTGACGTCACATTTTGTGAACACATTGTTAGATTTTATTCCTTTGAATTTTGAAATTATGTATTATCTTTTGTTCTTTGCTCCAACATGTACTGTTATTTCTTCCGTTAATTGTTGAAAAAAACTATTTTCTTTTTGTTAATAAATACTGACGGAAGTGTTTTCTATTCAATAAAATTTCAAGATAAAAATCAACGTTTTTAAAAACAACGTTTTTATATGGTGGCAAAGTTTATTTTAAAAAAAATATTGAAATTCTCTTTAAAGCCTGCCTCAAATGTCTAAATATTGCCTTCTTAGGCGAGTAAGAGAGATTCCGAAAGTTTCAGAGCTCTAGCTCGATGGGATGTTGGTTAAATTAACGATCGAAAATTTGATGAAACACTGATACACACACAGACACACACAAAGTGAAAGACTTAAAAACGTTGTAAAATAAAATTACTTCTTTAAAAATATTTTCATACCTAAAATCTGCCATGCTTAGTAATAGATTTTAGCTTTGTAAAAAATGTTTTTTTTTTTTAAAAAAATTGAATTTACTTCTTTACACTTTCTCATAAAATTAATAGTAAAAATAAAAGTTCTTAGAAAATACGATTAAATACAATGAAAGAAGTTCTTAAATTCAAATTTGACTCAGTGAAAGAGAAAAAGAATTTGCAAAATATAATTCTATTAAGCAATAAATCGATAGCTGCATGCTCCAACACGTCTGATTTACTTGTTACATTAAGAAAATAGCGAGGAATTAAAAAAAAAAAAATCGCGTGCTTTTTATGATAACACATCCTTTATATTTGTAAATAACTCGGTGGCTTAAAGAATGTTTTATTCTTCGAAATAAAAAAAAATTACTTTTTTGCTTTTTACTGAAGAACTAAATTTTTGAAGAATTTGGCTCCAGGTGATTCTTTGACGTTCAACTTTCAGGTATTCGAAAAATGCAACTACTATAAAAGATTTCTTTTTCGTTCCACCAATCCTCTTTTCTTTTTACCTAAGAATTGTGTGAACCAAAAATCTGAATTTCCTGTACTGAATTCCAAAATAGGAATTTGCACCATTTTTTTTTTCAGGTATGACTTCTTGGCATTTAGACGAGTAACACTATCATACACCGCACATAGTTTTTTTTTTTTATCTCTATACTGAATGTTACCTGACACTTTTTGTATTTTTGACTTATTGTGTTGGTGTTGCGATTTATGAAAATATATGCTGTAAAATGGCCAGATTTCCATTTTTAGAAACAATTAGTTCTTACGGTCAAAAAAAAAATGTTTTCGGGGAATAAATGCTATTTATAATGTTTGAATATCAAAGAAAAATATTGAAAGAAACAATTTTCCTGGAAAATGCATTTAATTCAATTAAAGTCATCTTAGTTTATTGACAGAATTTTTTAAGTGTGAAATAATTGGGATCACGGGAGATTCAACATTTGTCTTTACTGTGCCAATTTACATACTTTATTCAGTTCAGTCTTTTACTTTTCTTCCAGTGAATTTTCAATTGTTACCCAAAGCTTATGTAAATATACAAGAATCAGAACAAATTGCATCTCCTGTTTTTACTAAATAAGATTGATTTCTAGTACGTCGAGATGTGACACTACAAATTTGAATAGTGAAACAAAACGGAAAGAAGAGATAATTTGAATTGAGATCGTTGTTACAAGATATCGCAGTTCATTTACAAAATTACTGAAGTTGGTTGTTACGTCCTTTCCCCTCCCCACGTGCACAATAAAACAATGAAAACTGGCAGTACATATAATTTTGCGCTTCTATTATAGAAGTATATGCTATATTGTCTGTAATTGTTGTATCCTCCTGTATATTGTTGATTACATAGTATAAACACTTTTATCAGAACTAAAATGGTAGTATACAAACACTAGTTAGTTATATAGGTAAATATCAGTACTGTATAATCTAAGTATATAAAAATAATTCAGTTTAAAATTTATATTGTATTGAATCTAGCAATATTGTATTCGCTTTGGTTATTTGAGTTAAATGTTACAGATCGTTATTGTATGGTGTTTAACGTTAGAACCATTGGTACATGTCTCAACTAAATATTTCGTTAGTCGGATTTCATTCTTACAAACATTAGTGTGAACATCGATCTATATATATGTTCAGTAAAGTAAAAAAAATGTGTTATTAAATAATCACCAAAATGGATATGTTAAGTGCACATTTTGAAGATCAAGATGCTTTGAACGATTATGAAGAATTTTTATTTTTCATTTTCGTTATTCCAGAAGGGACTACAAATCTATTCAAATCGACAATACAATTTTAATTAAAAACGCATATAAGTTATGTAATGAAACACGGTTTTTTCCAATAAAAATGCAATGGTAATTTCAAGCAATTTTTTCATTATTAAATCACATCGGAAGAGGATAATAAAGCGAGTAACAATTCTCGCAAGTGGTGGATTGGATCTGATGACACATTTCCAACAAATATTAGCGATCTTGGTTAAAAAATACTCTAATCTTTTTCGTGAATTCATTTTCATGGTAAACACAACTTATTGCTGAAAGAAAGTATTTATTTTTATGTTACAAATATAATTTTTCCTGCATCATGTATAGAACGTTTGACCACAAAACTATTTTGAGAAACAATTATTCTAAAACTTTTGACAGCTCACTGAAATTACATGACTTTTACTATATTGTTGGGGAAGGGGAAAACAAGCATTAAATTTTTTTCTTCAATATTGTAAAACAAGCATTTAACCCGACATTACTCGCGCAGGGTATCATATACCCACCTTCCCTCTCTTTTGAATGTTTATTTTTCCCTTTTTTGGAAAATGTTTAAATCCTCTTTTAGCCGATTCTAAGGTCATAACCTTGAAGGGGACGAACTAGTGAGTGAATTCTAAAATATATGTATATGTTTTCAGCTCTGCGGGTATGTCACACTCTGTGCTAGTTATTCCGGTTCAGTTTTATAAACGTGAATACGTTTCTAATTGCTTGCTCAACATGGGGCGTTTTCGAAATTATGAAGAATAAATACAGTATTTAAGACATTTATTGGATACTGTATCTTCAGAAGAAGAATGCTTTAGAGAAGATAATGAAGAACCATACGATGTGAAATACAAGAGTAATCATGATTCTGCTTCAGAATTTGACTGAGACTCAGCAGATGACAATGTAGAATATAATAATAGTTGTTTCATTGGAAGAGCTAACGAAACGCAGCTTGGAAAAAAGAGAAATCCCGTCCAAATGTTAGAGTGTCTTCAAAAAACGTTATCACAAAGCTCCCTGGAAGTAAACGTATTTCAAAAGATATCATTCTGGTTAAAGAAGCATGGGATTTACTAATTTCTTCTGAACAAATTTCAGACTGTAGTAAAAGGCAAAAATATTTACTAATTAATATAATACTATATCTTCAGAAGAAGAAGGCTTTAGAAAAGATAATGAAGAACCAGACGATGTGAAATACAAGAGTAATCATGATTCTGCTAAAGAGCTTGACTGAGACTCAGCAGATGACAATGTAGAATATAATAATAGTTGTTTCATTGGAAGGGATAACGAAACACAGCTTGGAAAAAAGAGAAATCCCGCCGAAACGCTGGAGTATCTTCAAAAAATGTTATCACAAAAATGTATTTCAGAAGATGTCATTCTGGTTATAGAAGCATGGGAGTTATTAATCTCTTCTGAATTGATTCAAACTGTAGTAAAATGCAAAAATATTTTTATTGTATCAATAAAAGATCCTTTTCCCCCCTAGAAAGGGATGTTAAAGAAACAAACGAAGCTGAAATAAACGTATTTATTTGATTGTTATACATTTGTGGTGTATATAAATCCTCACATGTAAACGTGAAAGGTCTCTGGGCAATTGACAGCACTAGAAATGAGATATTTTGGAAATCTTTGCCTGCAAAACGTTTCAATTGAGATGCCAATTTCTAATGCTTTGACGATATTGGAACTCGTCAAAATAGAAATGATTTAGATAAACTTGTGGAGGAATAGTATTCCTATTCGCCTCTTGTGCCATAACTCAATCAAATATACTAACACTAAAAAGTCAATAACTTATGCAAAAAGAATTTAGACAAATTTCACGCACAATATTTATTCAATAGACTTTCACTATAATGATAACATAATTCCTGCTCTCCAAGGTAACACCATAGATATATTCGCCCGTCTCACTAATACCGAATAAAGAGTGTCTTACCAAAACTTTCTCAGTTGAAGTTGACTTGATTCTTGACTTCGCTACGATCACTATCACACGCAGCAACTCTTGATCTCGTCTATCACCTGTAAGGTATATACTCAACGCTAGTGACACTCGACCTCTATCCACTAGACTTCCCACTTCTTGTATACTCTCTTATCTAGATCACTTCACTTTATTTCTACCTGCCTCTAATTTACCTAATCATGCTTCATTTGGGTTGGGAAGAGATTGCTTAATTCATGCAATCAATCTCAATTAAAATCCCCAAGGTTAGTGAAGAGAAAACTGCGACTAGCCCAACGTCACAAACTGGTTCCAATACGAGAGTTTTTTGAAACATTTGTGGAAAACTGTCAACAATCGTATAATGTGCGAGAATATGCTACTATTGATAAGAAATTGGAATCATTTAGAGGGCGATGTCTCTTTCGGCAATACATGCTGAACAAACCATCGAAGTATGGTATAAAATTTTTTGTACTAGTCGATTCAAGATTATTTTATACATGGAATATGGAAGTGTACACTGGTAATCAGCCAAAAGGTGCCATTTGAAGTAGATAATAGTCCAAGTAGTGTTGTAAAAAGGTCATTTAAACCCCTTTATAACTCTGGGCGTAATTTGACAATTGATTACTCGTATACATCTTATTTACTGTCACAGGAGCTTTACTAGATAAAAAATAACTAATTTTGGGGCCATGCGAAAAAGAAAAAGGCATTCTTCTAACATTTTTGGTTTCAAGAAATAGAAACGTTTATTCTCCTTTATGTTTGGTTTAAAAAAAAAACAATTGTGTCATATACACCCAGGAAAATTAGGAATATTGTTCTTGTTTAAATAATGCCTGATGATGACGAAATAGATTCATCTACACGAATTGAAAAATGTGAGATCATGATATTTTAAATTTAACTATAGGCGTAGTTGATGTTGTTGATGAAATAGCCGCATTGTATTCTACAAATAGAAAATGTAATCGATGGCCCATGATTATATTTTTTGCATTGTTGAACGTTGCAGAAATAAAAACTCGCATCTTTTTGATATTTTGCAAAGAAATCCCCGTCTCAAAATCAAATCAGACGCTCATTTTTTCAAAATGTTTGTGCTTTTTTAACTTTTTCGCAGTGATTCCGAGGTAGAAAACCGAAGTAATAACCAATGGGTTTGAGATACCCGGCGTGAGTAAGTCTGTTTGTTATTGTCGCCCGAGTAATGCCGGGTTAAATTAAATGTTTTACCCAGAACTACCAAAGCGGTAAAAAAAAAACTACCACGGAGATTTGAGCCATCTGCTATGGAGAAACTCTCTATTTATTTCTCCTCGGATTTTCTTATTTTATTCCATTCGAGTATGCTCTTGCATTCAGAACTATTTTAGATGAATGTGAATAATTAATATTGTTTCTATCACTGACAATTGCATGAATCTCTCATCTATTTTTTTATTACCTTGTTCTAAAGGACACAGAGTACTGATGGATGTTTAAGTCTTTTTCATCAAGTCGATGACATTTGGAATGATGATAGTGAAAATAGGGATTCATATTCCAAGTTTCCTTATGAAAATGAAATACCTAAGCGAAAACATCGGTCTGTCAAAAGTTATAGCTGGTGAAGATCCTGAGCAATATATTGTTAGCTCTTCAGTCAATATTCATCCTCCATATGCAATTAAGCTGCAAATTTCTAATTTGAGGGCTATTTTATGTCTTAGATATCATTCAGAAACGTATTCATTGAAAAATCGGAAACTATTCCATATGCTAAGAAAGATATTGGAGGAAATAATCATCTTCTCCTTTGTTATTTTCCGAATCGATATTGAAGCATATTCAAAACTCGGAGAATAAAGAGGCTTACCGCCTATTGAAATATGATTTGTGGATAATTATCTTGGAAGAATGGGACATTTTTAATACACTAATTTCCTCAAGAGGAGCAATATGCTTTTTAAACTAGAATGACTCATGCCATTCTGCACAAGTCAACAGTGGGGTTCGTCAGTACTCAGTGAAACGATGACGATTCAATTTCAAAGCCATTCTTCGGTTCTTTAGGTTCTATATAAAATCTATTCGTGCAATTAGGCTTAAATAATCTATAAATACATATCCTTAATTTAATGAAAATAAGAACCAACTATAAATCCCCGTTTATCATTTTTATGTCCTCAAAATTACATCTAATTGAAACATTATCTTTAAATTAAAAAAAGACAATAAAGTCAGTTTGTTTATCAATGTTATTTACCCAGGAGGTCTAACAAGATATTCTGAATCATGTCAAGCAAACAAAAAATTCATTGCTCATTATTTAAATCTTTGATAACTTATTATATAATTATAGTCATAAGAAGTAAAAAAATATCCAAATACTTTCTTTCCTTTAATCGGGAGTAAATACACTTTTTGGATATAACCGCTTCGAGTATCCAAAAAGGGCATCATTAATACACAGTATCCTTATCAAAGCAGTCCTGATATTTCTTCCAAATTGTTTCTCATGGTAATTCTTTTTTATTGATTAAAATCAAATTTTTATAATATTCCTATTATTAAGTAATACGTTGTCATATGTTTTTAAAAATACCTCAAAACGCTTGAAATAAAAGAATAAATTTAGTTAAATGTACACTTTATAGAGATACTCGTATAAGAAACTTTATTTATTAGTACTCTGGATATGAAATTACGTTCATTATTACAATATATTATATCTGGAAGGAATTTTATACTATTTATCGCCAGCATGTCCTTTTAAATTCTAATTTTGTTGACTTAAAACACTAAGAGCTAACACGTAGTTATTTTAATATATATTTAAATGAAACGTAAACTTAACAACTGGTTTCTATTCATTTCTTAGAAATCAATTGCGAATATAAATATTGCTATTTTAACGTACAAGAACTAGTAATTATTGTAAAAAAACCTAAATCTAACGATTCTTAAAATCTTAATCAATGTAATCTGAGAACATGTACATACATTTAAGCTCACACAAACTCTTATAAAGGCTCCAGAGTCCCTCGTGTTCTAATGCTAAAGAAGCCTCATAGTACTGTATGATTACAAAATAATCATCGCGCTTTACATAGAGCTATCACAAGTAAAAATATAAATTCCACTTTTCAGAATTAGTAGGGGGAAGAAGCAGATGTTATATTTTTATATAACCATGCTTTCTGTTTTTCATATGAGTAACTGAAAAGAATTGGTACATTTTTTCTTTGCATCACATACCTCAAAATGGTTGCAAATTCCTCGAAAGCGTTTTGGACTTTAGAATATGCGATATTTTTATCATTTATTTCAGTGCTGAGAGCATTCAGAATAGAAGTTGGATATCACATTTGGCTATGGGAACATTTTGTCTTGGTTTCGCCAGTTTAAAAATAATGATTGTTTCTTTAAAAGGGGGCCAAGGAAACCAAGGGCTTCACAAAATATAGTGGATAGAATTTGAAACTATTTCGTACTGATCCGTTAGGCACTAGTAGTGTGTGAACTGGGTAATCCCCAACCGACTTTTTTAAAGTTTTAAGTGAGTGAGTACGCTTAAACTACACTACATTCAACACTAAAGTCGACATTGACATACTCCAATATCTCTGAGGATAATTGAATGACTATATAGATGCCTGTAGTGTAACTAAATTATAAGATATAGAACATTTCAATGTAACTGTATGAAAACGAAACTGAAACGTTTTCCTTTTCATAAGACATTATTCATTTTCACATTTGCAATGTTTTATGAAACATTAAACGTTACATTGAAACATTAAAAGGGAATTTAAATTCAATTTTCATTTTGTAATCACCCTGTATTACGAAAACCTTACAAATCTGTACAATTCCCTGTCAATAAATGTGACCTATATATGTGTCGTTTTTGCGTTACACATGAATTCGTCTACGGACAGGATTCAATTAGCCTCATAGGTCCATTCGGCTTTTAGACAGCAAGTGTCCAGTACCGGTGTAGTCGTGCTTAAGCAGCACGCAGGTATATGCCGTGATCTCATTAGCAGAACGCGAGTTTGCGTCAGTTATTAAACCTCATGTCATACAGAGTACCCTTCAGTTAGAATGCGGATACTTGTTGGGGCTTTAGCATTTAATTCAGAATTTTCATGTGAGAGTGGTATACAAATTCCACGTGAAAAGACAATTGGCCACTGGCCATTGGCACAGCCGATTAACGCGTACATGAATACATCTATTCAATCATTTAATGTGAATTCATGAATAGCCTCGAATTACGCCACTCTGGGAGCGTAATTTGAAGCTATTAATGAAATACAATGTACCCTTCCAATGGTTGTTCAAACAAATAGGGTCTTTGTTTCTACCTTAAACCTCTATGGCCTATTTCACAAGCTCCAACCATAGAGTAGAAAATTGCTGAAATCGTTATTACTTAAGTGATAAGTAGTTTTAATAGCTAACAGAAATACCTGTATCTTCATATAGATAGGATGAATGCATAGGGTATGAGCTAAGATGACGTCATAATGCATTTAACAAAAGCTTCTATGAATAATTTTTTCTGCTTTTACATATATACCGTATATTTATCTTATAATTTCATAGTGCTACTATACATTAAAATAAAGCCTGGGGAATGGATGAGTGTAATTTTAAACAAGCATTTTTTCCCAGATTTTTAATTTTTTTTTTTAATTCCATAATTAAGAGTCATCATAACTGTACTAATTTGAAAATTGTTGTCCAAATAGTTTCCTTAATAAAATTTGTTTTCGTTCCCTAACTCTTTGTTACTTATTGACATGCTTAAAAATTAACTGGATAAAAAAACCATTTTTTTATTTTAAATGATCACAGAAAGTACAAAACGCTATCCATTAATTTTAGGAATATATTACCAAATAAAATTATGCATTTGATCCACCTATATTTAAAAAGAAACATCGTAATAGAGGATAAGAAATGGAAATATCTTTGTTGTTTTATCTTTCAAATTTTCTGTATATGAGAAACTTGTAAATATTAATAGATGAATTTGACTATATTAAAACTGTTTATGTGTTTGATTGATAGATTGAAAAGAATGAATATTTATATATATATATGTTTGTGTGTGTGTGTGAGAGAGAGAGCGGGATTCAAATTACTTAGCATGTAAGATCGTTCATAATTGTATTGTTTTTTAGTGAGATTTTCCACATTCAATTGATTCTACTTCTTTCAGAGAGCCTGTTCACAAAACTCGAAGTACGTTGCGAATTCAGCAGATACATTAAGAATTAAAATAAACTATATCTTCTAGTTTCGAATATATTCATGAGATGTATACGGTCGAGACAGAGAAAATATGAAAACCAGAAAGTTAAAAAATCCGAGATGTATAGAGATAAATTCAAGTGTAAACGTAAAAAGATAAATGGATATAATTTCACTTCTCTCTTACATAATAGTTAAAGTTGAATAAAAATTTAAATGAGGTAGATCTGGAATAGATTTAAACATTAAATTGTAAGTCCTTTTGATTGCAACTTTCAATTAATCAATATTTCTGCTCAGTGGATTATTGTTTTCCATATTTAAAGCGTACTTATATTATATCAGTCAAGTTGAGAGTTTGTTTTCAACACAATATGTTAATAAAAAACAATTATTATCTTAGTCTGGTTTCGTGAAAGATTTCACATCTTTTTTTGCGCAGAACACTATGTAATTTACAAAAACAAAACAAGTTTCCGAACCTATAATCATGACACACTTGTAAAGAATTCTGCCTGCTTTCTATAGTATTTTTGAATATTTTGGTTGAAAATTTTCAAAATTTGTTTTTAGTTTCTTCTAGACATTCTTTGATGATATCTTTAGGTATTTAAGAAGACTCTGTGTAAAGGTTGAAGACATATTCACAAAATATTACATGCACAAATTTAATATACAAAGTGATTTAAATCGTTAAAGACACTAAATAATGATTATGAAAATTCCTTACTGTTCGATGTGAAATATTCAAACATATAACAGCAGATATTTATTTATTTTATTTTTTTAGATCGCTTTGAAAAAGTTAAGTTAATTTTTTTAATCAATTCTTCTTTCTCTACTTTTGTATTCGCACCTAATAAACTGTTATATTTAATGATTGAGCATTTAACTTTAAAAATATTTCATTGGAGCATATGACTTCATGATAAAACTCAATTTTCTCACGGCTCATGAACTTTTATCGAAAGTCCCACATAGTTATTTTTTTTCTGTAATAAAAAAAAACATTCCTTTGATAACACATGCTTTTAAACCCTTCGCAAAGCGCTTCAAACTACATTTGAATGCGTTTGAGACTTGTGCTAAAAGGAAATGTCACTGCAGAGAAAAAGTTCTTCTGATAAAGTTATGAAAAAAAGTTAGTTGTTTTAGTTTTTCATACATCTTTCACCTTAGTTCTCTGGCTTTTTACAAGAGTTTTTTCTGTATTACTTTATTATATTTTAACCTTAATACACACACACACATATATATATATACATACATATATATGTATATACATACATACATACATATATATATATATGTAATGATTTAACTTCAAATTATAATAGTTTTTCTAAATAATAATGCAATTTCCCTATTTTTCCTATTTTTTCACTTCATTCTTATTTCCTGATATCATTCCTTTTTAACTTTAAATTATAGAATCACTCGTCAGCTATTCACACGAATGCAGATCTGTAGCTATAATCTCTATTGGACTTTCTGTCTGCAGCTAAATTCCCTAAGAATTCCTACTCCTAGATCCTGTGATCTAAAGCAAAAAATCCCTTGTACATAAGGAAATGAATGGAAAAATTCGCTTTCTTTTCTTCTTTCTTGTATATATATATATGTATGTATGTATATACAAGATTGATGTATAAATTACCAGCTCAATCTCTGTGTGAACACATGTTTTAGCAAATAATTCTTTAACTAAAAGCAGTCCATGTTATGTATTAAAACTGGTAATGGTACATTATAGGTTTCTTCCGAATACAGTTTTGACTATTACACTTAGCATCACAGTATGATGCGTATGTTTTAGCTGAATCAAAACCAATTGAGCAACTGATTCAACTATCAAAAGATTTTATGTTAAAATGAAGATACGAACAAGAATATCTTTTTTGATTTAAGTTAAATATTTACGTTGAAGGTTCTCAAATTTCTGCTCAAGCTAAAAATGCCTTAATGGCCTTTGTTACAACATATTTGTGCAAAATTTGGTTACCAACATATTTTGGAACAAAAACAAAATAGAAAACGAACTTAAAACTATTTGAAAAAGAAAGCTATCTTATCCCATTCATTAAAATTGATAAGTTTATTTGTACATATTAAATTTATTTTGTAATATTTTTACGCTTTTATTATGATATAACAGAGGATTGAGAATATTTTTTTTTGCTTAAAATCTCAAGCTTCACGAAATAATTTTATACTCATAAGCGTTCATTAAACTGACAAAATTTTCATACCACTGATATAGAGTGTATATGCAGCACTTAGGTACAAGAAGTTTTTTGAAATGTATGTAACAAATAAAAAAAAAGCTATAGATATGTAGAAGCATTAATTTTCAATCAAAAACAATATGTTAAGTAATTTTAATCGTAAAAACAAATTTAAATAAAGAGTTGTTGAATGTAAACACTTTATTTGAATTAAAGTAATAGTAAAGTCTTCTCTATTTATCAAAAATATTACGGACAACTTAAGTTTCTTAAGATATTAGACATCTTTATAAGTAGATTTTAAATACTTACTGTTTTTTTGCAGAATGAGGAGTTGGCATAACAAATGAATTTGCAAATAAAAAATGATCCTAGTTACATATATTAAGATTTATTCAAACAAAAATAGACTAATCGATTAAGTGATTTTAGGACAGAATATAATTTATTTCACGTGGGGAAAATGAAGAAGTTACTTACCTGCTATATAAGAAGTTTAAAATTAATTTCATAATGCTATATTAATATGTAAGCAATAATTAATTTTTAAACACTGTGTACAGTAATTTATTATGAACACATAAATTTATTGTGAAATTATAGTAATAACTAAAAAATAACGTTAGGAATTATTACATTAGTTATAACATAATTAGTGTTTTTATTACATGCACTTTAAAACACTATTAAGAGTTTCCTTTTGTAGTTTCAAAAGTATTGAATATGTTTAGGTTAAATGTGTTTGTTTTAATTTTTAAAGTTAAATGATATATTTATTGCATTTATTTTTAAAATTTGTACACTCATTTTTATTCCTCGACATTTTTCTTTGTCCTTGACTTTAAGTATGTTGTAATTTTTCTTCATTTTTTATGAACAATTGAACAATTCTACTTTGAGCAGTATTATAATTTTTACATTTAATATAATTTCTAACTATGTATTATTTTCTTATCTTTGCTAACAATTACATTTACGGATGAAATTTCTATTTCTAATTTTACAAAAAAATCACTACAGGTTATAAAAATGATTTAATAGCTATTAAATAGTGCATAAATATAACTCATTAATACTGAAAATAACTCTTAATGTAGCTGCTGAAAATATTTGTTTAGCTTTTTTTTTTATCAACTAATTGATTGACTTAAATTATGAATAAATGTTGAAAATCGACAAGATTGATAATTGACTAAAATGGATTTTTCTTATACTTCATACTATTCCATCTTAAAGAGTTACAAAGTTGTGAGTACTTTAATTTGCACAAGACTCATAAATCTCCTGTATATTAATGATAAAGTTACATACGAACCTTCTTTAGTCATTAGTAACGATTAACGTCAACTTAAGCATGCAGTATTTTCGAATTCATTACTTTTAATATTCACAAATGGGTGAAGTTGCCAGACTTCAGAAAAGCAGATTAATTGGTTTAAATATAATACACGCTTCAGTTCCGATTCCTTCTAAGGGCAACTTGTATAATAATGGACAGTATTACTTACGACTATCAGTTAGACAGCATACATTTAGATATTGATGGGTAGTAAACAGACTAACATTCTGTAGTATTACTTTAACATCAATAATTTTATAACCGATAACTACTTAATATATCAGTAGTATTGAACAGATTTTTCATGTTTATCTTTAGATACATATAATTCTCTTTATTGAAAATCCGGAAACAAACTTTTATTCTTTTTAAACCATGTTATAAATAACTAAATCAAAAAGCTTGACGTACAATTTTGCGTATCAGTAATGCATATTAAGGGGTAGTTATTAAATAGTTATACTAAAATATTTCTTTCTACGAAACAATATTTGAAAATTATAATAAATTAAACAACAATTTCACTTTACTTGCATGCATGACTTAAAAATAAAGAAACTTATAAATGAATAATACAAAAAACTCAAAAGAACATATTCCAGTGAACAGATTCAGAGGAATTTTAAGAAATGAAGATAATAATTTCATCAGTTGCTATGCTTGGTTTTCAATGAAATTTAAAAAATTTTTAGCAGCTGAGAATGTTCTTTTGTTAGAATAACTGAATTATATTCCTTCATAAAAATATTCAGTATACCAATACTAATTGAAATGTTTTAATTAAAAGTAGATTAATTGGTATAGTAATGGATTGGTAATATAATAAAAATATGTTTATTTAAAAATAATTTGAATCAAATATTTTCTTAATTAAACTATTAAAATTATTCCTTGATTTACCTGGAAGAAAGAAATTCAACGAAAGTCACTGAAATTAGTTAAAAATTCACTGAGAAACCTTTATAAAGATTTTGTTACAAATATTGCGATACTAACATTACATTTCTTCAGTCTATATTTCTGATGGCGGATACTAATAATATTACTAATTTTTCCTCTGATGAATATTTATAATAATTACTATAACTTAACGAAATAGAACTATATGTAATACATTAATACATAAAATTATTTAAATCCAGGTTAGCCAAACTCTTCATAGTATATATATATATATATATATATATATATATATATATATATATTAAAAGTTTATTCTAGCATTAATAAAACCATTCAGAATGCATGGCCGAAATGAACAGTCCTTTTTTTTTATAATAATATTATTTATTCCTTCTAGCAGAGAGAAAGAGAGAGAGCGTTACGTGTTCTGATGAACTTAGCTTGGCTTCAGCCACCAAGACCGACGTATTTTATCTACAGATACAAAATCTCGTTGGGTTTATCCATATGGGTTCGAAGCCGAGGAATAATGCTGATCCATGTAAATTTATAGCACGTGATTATATAAATTAGAAGCTCAAATGGATTTGTATGAGAAAATAATATGAACTTCCTATAAAAAGAATTAAAATATAGGGAAACATTAGAAAGCTAAATTAAATTTAAATGAAATCATTGTACACACACATATATTTATAAATATATAAATATATGTGTGTGTGTATCTGTATGTGTCAGTGTGTATGTAGTAATTTACCGCAAGTGAGGTATAATTGTGGGTTGTTTGATATCTACATTTTCTTTTCAGTAAAAGGAAAATGACGCATTTGATTTAAAGCAATATAATAAGACCGAGAAATAATATGTTTATAATATAACTATTCATAATAGGCTATAATCACAGACGGCCTTCGTATCATGCCTAATCGTGCGTTTGCACATCATTACCTCCTCCCTGTATCTAATTATAGAAAGTGTTCCCCTCGATCTTTACGAACGATAAACCCAACACTGATCTGATTAGTGTTGCCTTTTAACCATTTCGCTACCGGAGAGAGAAAAAAGAAGTGCTTCTCTGGGCCCGCGGCTTCTTACCGCGGAGTGTCACTTTGTGCCCAGACGATTTCAGATACTAAGCCTAATTCGTGAAAAAAATTCCTCTAAAATCAGCTATTCTTTAAAATATTTTGGTACTTACATATCTTATTTAAAATACATTAAACTTAATATATACAAAAGAAAAAAGGATTTAATTGAAAATTGATTGTTTTATACATAAAATTACATAAAAAATCATACTTTTAAGAAAATACAAAATATATTTACATATGTTACATAAATTTCATGGTTTAATGATGTACCTTTACATGGAATATATAGATAAGAAAAATAAATCTTATTTTGCTGTATGGTATACTTATAAAAAAATCAATGCATAGTCCAACGTCATATGTCTTACACACATATTCTGACGCTTCACGCAAGATTTTGAACAAAGGGCAAATCTAATTCCTTTTTTTTTTACTTCAATGACTATGTAGAGATTTGGATTATTTCGCTAATATTACTGTCAGATTAATTCATTATTTATCAAATATTAGTATCAAATAAATACTTTCTTTTCGTCATGACTGTCGCTACAAATAAAAACCGACCGAATGAAACGAACAGCTGAGAGCATCTGCTACCTATAGCCCTAACCCCCATAAAGGGCAATAAATTATCCTTCGAACTTCTAAGAAGCAAGAAGAAAGAAATAAGTAAACTGCAAGTACACGCTTTAAATCATGTCATTACATTTAAAGAACCGCGCCGCAGTATGTGCTTTTAACAATAACCAACTCCCCCCTCCTCCTGATACCCAGAAATGAAATCCAAGCCCATATAACCAAGGTCAATATTCCAAATAACCCATCTATATCGATTTCGCGGTAATTTAACACCATCTAGTAATACTTAAAAAAAAATTGTATAAAACGTTCTCTTTAAGCGTATCACTATTGATACGCTGGTCTGCAGAAGGCATTCCGGAAGGTATCTATTGTGATACGCTGGGCACAGGAGAGCCACCGCGAGCGTATCAAATGTGATACGCTGGTAGTGAACGGGTAAATGCAAGGCGGTGTTACCAATATCAATCCCTACATACATACATCTATACAATTCTCTTAAAAAGAACTTTTTTATTTTATTTAAATTTTTTTTAAAAAATAAGCATTATTTACACGCAGCTGGCCACTCAAAATATAACTCAATGACGAAGGCATTCAAATCGTGTGACATTTTCATTATACTTAAACTGAGATGTGATGTAAAAATGAATAGTATTTCAGGGTAGATGCACCTCTTGCGTATCTGTTACACAACCAACGAACGCTTTCTAAAAATAGAACATAATATGGTTTTGAAGTATTGGAATTAATTTTCCATGTAGTTGTTTTGCATGAACAGCTTCAGTATGTCTCAAAAAGGAATATGGGGGTCACTCAAGCATGTTTCTGAGTTCAATTGAGGAACAGTTGTTGACTATACATTAAACGGATTGTTTTTTCGAAAAATCAGCGAACGAGTCGAACATAACCAAACAACAGTGATGAATATATGCAATCGTTGGAAGTAGGAAGAAACGACATGACCAACAGTACTGATTGTATCCACCTCGCTGAGACACTACATATGATGACAGTATATTGCGTGCATGACAGTGATGGGTCGCTCTGCTATATCAGGAACTATATCACAACATATTCGATCAGTTGCACAAAAATCCATGTCCGTACAAACTTTCGGTTTCGTTTGCAATACAGTAGAATGTCCATTAGCCTTTCATTGTTGGGAATATCTTTGGCTGAATATAGGCGTTTGCGTCTGCAACGGTGCATTGAACGAGGTTCATAGATTAATAAAAAGGACGACTTTTTCTTTACAGATTAATCACTTTTCTGCTGCAACACCACGATAGTCGAATTACAATCTGTTGACATCTTGAAGAGAAGTTGCTCCAGTGTTGACTTATTGCATCGCTTTACTGGTCGAGCACCAGGTATTAAGTTTTGAGGTGGAATGGGATCCCACCACTTCAAGTACATCAGACCCCTACAATTTGAAAACGTTGAGATTTTGGAATCTCAATGTTTAATATGGTGAAAAACAACTATAAATCTTAATATTTAATGCTTTGATTTATAAAATTATATAAGATATTAAAAGAACAGCTGAGACAATATTTTAAGTGTAGAACATTGATAAGAATATTTGTAAAAAAAATACAGCATATTAAACCGTTTTCTTATAAAAAAGGAGAACAGAAAAAGAATAATCCATATAAAATTTCAATTTATTCTGAAATCAAAAATGGCATGATACGATTAAAGAAAGACACCCGATTTCGTGTTTAAAGCTCAATATTATATCTGATGCTAGATTGTAACTTAAAGATATTGTATAAACTAACTCTAGAATTCGCATTTAAGAGTTATGAAAATTACGATTATATTGGAGATTGGCGGCTTTCCAAATCATCTGTTGATTATTTCATCCAAAAACTTATATAATAGAATTGTTTGACACCATTGAATTTCTTCATTACTGTGATGTCGCAAAACATTTAAACAGAGAATAATAGAAAATTTCGCTATTTTGATAAGTATGATTAGTACAGTAGGCAGTTGCATCTCTGAGCTTGAGAGTGTCTCATATGGTGCTTAGCGCCCTCTATTCTATAGTATCAACATATATATTTGGATTCAAAGAACGACATTTACCATTATTTCTGTGGATGTTCTTCATTAGCACCACGCTCTTGGTCTTCTATTTATCAGATAAAGTAAGCTTTAGTATTTTTGAGTAAATTATTATAATATCGAAACTTTCAGTTACACTTAAAAATACTAAAAATAGCTCACCAAGAAGGAAACAAGCTACAATCGCCAAATTTTGCAAAGTAGTTGAATGATGTCCAATGTAAAAACGATCCAAGCTTAGTGCCGATGTGCTTGACCACGAAACATGTAATAGAGCTGCAATTTGGAAGTAGATTCTGTAAAGAGGCTCACAGTGGAAGATGCATAACTGTAACGATCACGTTCCAACTTTAGGGAGATTTTAGTAAGCGAAGAAAATGCCAGGTAGATGTATAAGAAGAAATTTCCCACAGGCCTGATTTGAAAGGATCCTGATTATTTGTATGAAAACCGTTGGCTGGTTGCTCGCCAAGGTGATTTTTCAGCGTACCAGCAGAAAATGTTGGGAGCAGGGGACACGAGAAGGTATCCACCTGCACAGAATCGTGTCTGAAGTGGTAAGAAAGATGACGAGGCGAGAGGAGTATGCAGCAATTGCTCTCAGATCCCACATTGACTTATTCTATGATACAATCAGATTTAGAGCTGCTTGTTGTTATACGAACTGTTTCCAGACGCTTTGCAGAAGCGAATCTGCAATCCAAGCGTCCTTCTCGTGTATTGACTTAAACACCAAAACATCGGCATTCCGTCTACAGTTTTGCCAAGTCCAAACGATGGGAAATACAATAAAATTGTACAAACGTGGTGTTTATTGATGAACCCCAATCCGTTTTGAGAGACACATGATACCCGGTACAGGTATGGAGTCCGAATTGGTCAACAGTACTGTACCACTCACGATGTCGTGTGACACACAGCCCACGCAGGAGGCTTAGTGGTAAAAGGAGCCATAGCCTGTAATACCCATCCACTCATAATTGTTGTACGTGGAACCGAAACGGTCAGCGTTATTTTGATGACATTCATCGGGGGACCTGTCCTAAATGGTTTTCTAGGTAAAAGGTTTCAGGGAGATAATGATCAACAACATACAGTTTAAGTAGCTCATGACTTTTTACGTCATGTTCAGACACTTACATGTCTAGTGCGTTCCAGCGATTTGTTCTTATAGAGCATTCGTGGGACCAACTCTAACGCCAGATGACGTCTTGTCATTCTGTACATTATTTGAAGGTGGTTTTCCAGATTTGTGGGTACATTTAACTCAGGACATCATCCAATGTCTAATGAAATAAGTTTCTGATCGTGTTGCTGATAGTATAGCAGTAGGAGGCGGTTCCCTGCGCTATTGAATTGTACTGTATTTATCTAACAGTACACGCCGTGATAGTTTGTCTTGATTTTTGGATCAATTTAATATCTAATTTGTATCATTATGCAAATCAAATTTCTTTTCAATTTTATGCTTCTTTCTTGGTTCACTGTTTTCAGTGTTTCATGAGTATATTTCAATTGTTATTCGTTGAACGCCAGAAAATAAGTTAGAAGAGGAAGGTTTTTAAAATATCTTAAATTGTATGCAATGCCTGAAGACATCATATTGCACTGCACGCAAATTATAGTTTGGGAACAGCGTCTGAGGATAAAACGCATCTGACTCTACCACAGCTTCAGAAGAATAGGGCCGAAATCTGAAACTCGGATAAGTCCCCAAGCTTATATACTCAAAGAGAGCGTTCACAGTAATAGTGTATCAGATATCGGCAAAAGTTTCAGAATGTCTTGTTCTATAAATACATGTTTTACTTTAGATTTTGACATTTATAGAACAAATTTTGCAAAAATGCAAATGCCTTACTGTCTCTTTCAAGAACTTGTGCGAAATTGTTTGTCAGTCCTATTTTGATGTGAAGTTGTGGGAATAATTTTGCTGGTACTACTAGTGTCCAGTTACCCACAATTTTATTCGGGTTCTAGTTATAGGCTTCTGAGAAGGCCTCTTTTATAGAATATATTCTTTATATTTTGCACGAACAGTTCATTTACCCTTAAAGTTTGAACAGTTTCTGTGATCTTGGTTCACTTCCAGAATTACAAGAAATGACTTTTCAAGTCCGCTCAATTTTTTCACTTAAAATCGTTGCAATTCAACTCAAATAATAATTACTTCAAGACAAGTAATAATTACTTCAAGACAAGTAATAATTACTTAAGTTCCCTCTCCCTTGAAACATACCTTATAGAATGCAGTTATGATTGTTTCCTTTGAAAAAAAGTACAGCTTTTATTCTCATGATAGACGAATCAATAAATTGTCGCCATTCCATAGATTTATGGCTCAGATCCGAAGATGCCATATTTGTAATGTCATTCCAAAAGCACATATTTCTCCGCCTTTTTTTTATATAAAATCAAGAAAATAGTTATATTTGCAATGGTATAAGGAAATACGTATATCATTAGCCAACAAATTCCAATTCCAAAGCCTTGATCTCAACAATGTGGATTAATTCTTTTTTAACTTCCTATCGCGTGCACAGCCATTCAGGCCGCCTTGCGTTGTGAATTGTGGCTCCGAAAGTTTCTTTGGTTGAATGTAATCCACATCTGTTTCACTCTCAAGATTATATAGGGGCATACATTCTTCATTTAATAGGTATCAGGTGGCTGTGGTAAGGGAAACATGTCACTGTGAGGCACTGACCTTATTGAAGAATCGATGTTGGAATACTGATCTTGTTTCTGATTCTTAAAAAAAAGTTTTTTCTGCTCTTAGATTCATATAAAAAGTGCAATCCACTGAATAGTCAGAAGGTTCCCTTCAGATCAATGACATGGCGTAAAAACTGAATTCACCTTTCTTTTGATCCACTATCACAGTCGGTTAGAACAGCGTGAGCAACAAATTTGCCACGCCCATGACTTATTATGTTTATCAATTTCACTTCGAAACTAATGTTTGTAGACAATTTTAAATGAAATAGTTCATTCATTTCTAATAGAAGTGCCTACAGATTCGAAACAAAAATAGCAAAAATTATCACTAGAATTAACATACGTATTAGATAATTTCAGTGCGTCCGTTCGTCAGCATTACTGAATAATTATTTATACCAAATGAATGATAAAACCTTATCATATCATAATATCTACCCAAAAACCTATCTGAAAGGGGTTGCTATTTTTTTTTAATCACAACTTTTTTATCTGCATGATTATTATGTCTCACTTTCCTGTATATATATATATATATATATATTTAAAGATATATAAAAATAACACTGCTCACCTCAAAGGCAATATAACGATAAGTAATAGATTTAAACACAGTCATATTAGAATTGAGAACTAATTTCACTTGTTTATGAGTATTTTCTTAATTCACAAAGATACTTTATTTAAATTTATCAAAACATCCCTAAAAAATACATTTTATCACTTTAATAAGTGACAATAAGTTTCACATGAGTTACATTATGAATGTATTATCACAAAAAAAATTATTTTTATTATGCAAAAAGCCTGTGAAAACTTACCTAAAAATCTTTGAAATTCTTTTGTTAAATTTTCGAACAAACTTGTTTTTCAAATTTTCTTGTTGGGAATTCCTTTCACTCTTAGACATTTAATGTAATTCATGTCTTTTGCAAAGAAATATAATAAAAGGGGGATAAATTATAATTGATGAAATGAAGCCATGCAAGGAATTTTGTAATAAAATATAACTTTTTTTTTTCTTAAAAAAACTATAATTCATAACTAAATGTGACGATTTATATCTTAGAAGAGATATATACAAAGATATTTTAGAATACTTTACACCGTAGTAAAGACAACGACTCTATCGAATGAATAGTTGGCCAAGTATGTTGAGGAAAAAACCTTTACTTGCTGGAGAATCCAAGAAACATGTTTCGCTTTTAGTCTCTTTTTCTGAAGAATTGAAATTCTAAAATCTTTGCGTTCAAGTGATTTCTTTCAAGAATATCCTTTAGGTAACTCAAAATTGTAAGGCAATACGCAAGGAGTTTTTTCGACTTTCCTGTTTCTTATTTTTAGGTGTGAGATGGGAAAAGATAAATTTGCATTTTGACTACTGAATCCTAAAAGAAGAATTTGTGCCTGTCGTTTCAGAAAATATTATTAAAAAAAACATTTTTTGTCATTTGTAAAAATTTTATGATTAGTTATTTTCTGTTCACAAAAATTGTTGTCAATGATAGTCAAATAAAAGTAGTTTTAGAATTTAGTCATAACTGCTTGTGATATTAATTTACGTATCATATTAGATGAAGTGCAGATATCTGTGCTAGAGCCTCCCTCTTTTGAATTTCCTAATGAGTCAGGTGAGGACTTAAAATGGGAAGTTAATATCTAGTTGGACTTAGTGTGCCGTCTCTTATTTAATTCGCGATGAAGGTTATTCCATAGATAGGGACTATAATACGAGAGCTTACTGAAAATTGCTACCAAAAAAGTAATATTTTTATTCATTACCCAATTTTCATAAGTCCTGTTTTACCTGAAAGATACACTTATCTAAGAATTAAATCATAATTAAATTTTTGACTTAGGTCTTATTATTTTCTACGAATTTGTGCCAGAACGTTAATGTTCGAGTAAATCCCGCGAAGAGTAATTCTGGTGATTGATGTCGATATCAAGATCTAATGGAAGTATAACTTATATTATTGGTACGAAAGTGATGTGCTTTGAAATAGTCGTTTACCTTTGCAAAAGGTTGAAGTCGCAAGTTGGTTGCAATGACGTTTCTCCACCTCAACGTAAGCTCTATGTGAGTAACCATCTTGTTTAGTTCTCAGCGTATCACCTGGAACTGGAACTAATAGAACAAATAAATTACTTAACGGATATGTGTAGTTTTCGGTTCCAAATAGGATTTTGAACATCATCTTAAAAATAGAAATGTTATGGCTATAGAGGCATTACTTTTCAATCATGCGTACTATAAGTTTCGCACCTCTAAGGACACGAACCTTTTAAACTTAATAACAAAGCCTAAAAATAAATTGATCCATTTTCACACTCAAAAAGTTCGTTTTTAATATATTCTTTCCAAATATGATTCTATTTAAAGAAATGCTGTTTAATAGAATTAGGAATAATTCTCTTGAATGAACTATACTTCTCTGAAGGAACATTTTTATTTATTCAATATATTTCTACTAATTTTTAAAATGTTAACAGAACTGTGTTAAATTATTGTTCCGTGCAATTGAACCTGTAAAATCATGTACATATACAATTCGATACCCCTTATTTAAAAGGTCTACTTACAAAAAAAAAATGCACTTTTAGAGGTTCGGATCACGGATTATTTGATTGAAAATTTATTTATTCCCATATTCTTTTTAATATGCTAATTGTTGATTATTACAAACCATTCTAACATAATTAAAGGAATTTGAGCGACTTTAACCACTATTCATATCAAATACTATAAGCATTTTAAATAGATATTGAAATAGATATTGAGCTTCATTTTATAAGGTATTTGTGTATCTAATTAGTAAAGAGTAAGAAAAACTATTTTTTTATGATAAACAGAATGATAAGAAATGCAATCCAAACAAGTATACCTATTTTAAAAATTACAAATCCCCCATTTCACTACTTTAACCTTTCGGATTTCTCGACTAAAGCGTAAAAGTTAAGAGTATTTGAAAAATTACGAAATTTTTAAGGTGATTTTCTCAAAACAATGCCTGAAAATTTGCATCAATTTAGAACTTCTTCATCCAATGTTTTCGAATATGTTGTAAATACTAAAAATTGGAATTTATTTCTATTTCATTTTATAGCTACATTTCTGAACCATCCGATGCCATCGAGGTAAAAAAAGTATTAATTATTTAAAAAGAGGTTAAGAATAATTTTTAAATAAATACTTACATCATTCAATTTATGTTGTTTATTATAATATTGAGCTCCTTTCCACTAAAATCTTCGGAGGAAGAGTAGTTGTATCCGCTGAATGAAACAAAAATACTCTGAACGTCTTGAATGAAATTATAAGTCAAAGATAGAAATGTGACTAAATTTCAGGGGAATAAAAGAAAACTTGGACTTAAGTATGGTAGCAAAATTATTCTCTTAAAAATATTTAATCTCGATCTAGGGGTTTGTGTAAATCATTGCTTCTTGTCAGGAGCTTAAGCATATGCAACAAAAGTTCGAAAAGTAAGTTGCATTTGCTACCCACAGACAATAGCCTTGCAAAGCATATTGCTTGTGTTGACAATAATTAATTTCCGTGACTTCCAACGTTAGTAGTTTCATTCAGTTAGCGACAATTGTTGCCGAGTAGAAAGAAGAAAAATAGCACGTCAACCAGAAATTTGCTCCAATGTTGAAGTACGTGGAACAGTACGTTTTTATGGGCAAAACGTTTCACAAGTATGAAGATTCATCGTAAGATATCGGCAGTGTATGAGACATATGTATTGTTCCGTCCAGCCTTTGTAAAATGATGCTAGCAGTTCGTAGAAAGTCGCACAGACTTAAGAGCAAAGAAGGTCAACAATGGTGAGTACTTTAGATATGGCGCAAAGTGTGGAAGACGTTATTTTCAATATATTGCGAAGTTTTCAACAACGTTTTCCATTCACAATTTTCGAACGATGACCAGTTTCAGACAGCCGTACTAAATTGTCTCCAGAACCACAAGAGCTATCTTTTTTACCGTCGGAGCATGGAGCGATTAGTACAGCGACTGGGAAATTATGTAGAGAAATAGTGTACTGTATTTGTGTCATGTTGTATTGTAGCACACATTTCAGTTAAGTGCTTCAGACCTGCATTGTTCGCTTGTAACTTACTTTTTGAACATCCTCAGTAGATGAATTTATTGTGCCCCCACCCCGAATTTTTTTTTTCATTTTAAACTTTACCTCACGCTTGAAAGATAATGATAAATATAAAACTATTTTAGAAAATAGTTTTCTTAAAAAAACGTATGAAGAAAATCGCATGAGATATGTAAAATTTTATATATATTTTGATGAACTACTACCAGAAATAATTAGCTAAATAAAAACTGGCAATAATAAACAAAAAAGATGCTTTAACATTTATTTTAATCAATGTAACATATTCTTTATGACGGTAACATAGACAGTAAAATATTTCAAATTTTTAAATGCTTAGCTTCGGTATTAAAATTGGATTCCCTGATTTTATGTAACAGTACACTTTCGAAGAAAGGTTTTGTATTAACGTAACTTTGCCTGCACAAATACATATTTTATGACGTTTGGGACTTAAAAGTTAGAAAAAACCTCCATGTGAAGTTTTGTTAGTGTATATTCTTGTTGTTAAAAGGTTATTTTATTCAAGTATAAGCAATAAGTAAGACATTTTCCAAAACATAGTAACTCAAAAAAAAGTATAATGACATTTTGTAAATTGAGTAATAAAGAATATAACCATATCTAGGAAATATAAGCAATTATTTTGATAATATAGCCTTTTTGTAGGAAGGTATGGTAGTTTGCGTTCTGAAATCTGAAAGTTTCTTATCAAAAACAATTTTTCACTTCATTGTAATATTTTTATACTGCAATAAAATGTAAATTATTATTTAATTATTGTAATTTTAACTTTATTGTAATTTTATTTTGCGATGAAGTTAAAATTACAAGTTTAGTCAACATAAAATTTGAAGAATTAAATATTTATATATTCTGTGTATAAATACTTGATATACACTGCTGGCCACACAAAATGCAACACACTGAAGGAATCATGCAAACCTTGTGAAATTTACATCATGCGTTTGCGACGATAAGCTATGCAAATCATTAGCATTGCAGCGCAGACGCACATCACGGGCGACCATAGCGCCACTCACAAGCGCTATATAAGGGGTGAACAGATTGGCGATTTGAAGTACGGCAATTGCTTTTTCGTGCATTTTTTTTACGTAAGCTGTTTACTTATGTCTCGTGGAAGACATAGAGCGTATTTTGACCAATTTTCTGAATTCGACCGAGGAAGAATAGTAGCCTATAGGGATTGCGGATTATCCTTCAGAGAAATCGGTCAACGATTTGGACGAAACCAAGCAACTGTGATGCGGATCTGTGATTGCTGAATGCAGGAGGGACCGACAGACCAACGGGCCCGATTGCACTCACCTCGTTGCACCACTGCCTGTGATGAGTGGCAGATTGTGCGCATGGCAGTGATGGATCGTGCTGCCCCATCATGAACCATAACACAACAGATTCAGTCTGCTAAGCATCATTCGGTGTCCTCTCATTCAATTCAACGTCGTTTGCAGCAGAGTGGAATGTCTTCAAGGCGTTCATTGCTTTGTTTAGCCTTGACTCAAAACCACAGGCGTTTGCGCCGCCAAAAGTTCGATGAACGGCGGACATGGACAACGGAATGGAACGACATTGTGTTTACTTATGAATCCCGCTTCTGCCTGCAACATCACGATGGTCGGATTCGAGTTTGGAGATACCGTGGTGAGAGGCTGCTGAACTGTTGCGTTATGCATCGCCACACTTGTCCTGCACCCGGTATCATGGTTTGGGGTGGTATTGGATTTCACTCCCGTAACCCTCTAGTACGCATTACTGGTAAACTGATCAGCCAGCGCTAAATCTCTGAGGTGTTGGAGTCCGTGGTCCTCCCATACCTTCAGCGCTTGTCATCAGTCAAATTCCAACTGGATAATGCGCGAACACATGTGGCACGCAATGTTCAAGAGTTCTTCTTTACCTATCAGATTGAATTGCTTCCTTGGCCTGCTTGTTTTCATAATCTATCACCAATCGAAAACGTGTAGTCCATGCTTACACAACAACTGGCCCGGGATACACCCCCCGCTGCTACACCAGATCAACTTTGACAATATGTGGAAGCAGCATGGACTGCTGTACCCCATGGGTACATCCAAAGCCTCTTCGATTGTATGCCGAGGAGCGTGGCAGCGGTTAGAACCAACAATGGAGGCTACTCTAATTACTGATTTTGTCAACATCCACACTTCACAAGAGGCTGTAATTTTAATCGTTTGATCTTTGTACAACTTGTTACCTGCCAAATAAATTTAGATGGCATGTCTTTATGAACCCAGAATTTGCTTATATTCCAATAACAGTATGTCTAGTGAAACTTTCAAACCTGAATATATCCAAAGATCTGTGCAGAAAGGTAAAATAAGTATTATGTTTTCAGGTGACAGCTATTTGATATTGTATGATGAGTTATGCTACATTTCATATTATGCTACATTTTATATTTTATTTTCCCCGGTGCCAGGACATACCGGGGAAAATAAAATATCAAATTTAAGATTCTTTTTGCGGTACTTATGTTTTGAAAATTATTCTTATATGCTTAATAATGATACTTTGTTCATTTTATAGAAATATAAAAATATCTTTCAGTGAAAAAGTTTTTCCTCCTCTTTTATTTGAATGCAAATATATCTGAATTTTCAGATATATTTGTTTTTAGGTATTATTTTTAAAAATAATATTCCATATATAAACAAAATATTTTAGTCCTCTATATAGAAATCAATGCATAAAATATAGTGAATCAACTTTTAAAATAAAATTACTGCATATTTTCTTTAAAAAAATTATATAACTTTCAAAAAAAAATAATAGAACTTTCAAAATTCTTAATTTTGAAAGTTCTATTATTTTTTTTCCATATAAAATTTACTATTTAATATTTTTGAATTACTTAGTGAAAAATAGTTTAGGTTCAATATGTACATAGTTACCTATTATGAAAGCTTGAAAATAATTTTGAATCATATTGAGTAATAGTTTTCCTTAAAATGATACCTAAATACAAATATATCTCACAAATCATGTCCATATTCAACTAAGAGAGAGAGAAAAACCTTTTTGATAAAAAAAAGTCGATTTTATAGTTCTATAGAATAACCAAAATATCATTATTAGGCTTTACAAAATCTTAGCTGTATTAATAATATATATCAGAAAAACAAGGAGTCTTATGTATGGTATTCCACAATTCCTCGCATGTTTTTGTTTATACAAAACTAAACTAAACAAAGAACTAAAAGCAAAGTATGGAAGTATGGATCCATATTATTGAGAAAATAACTTCACAATTCCTCGTGCTAAAGCTATAGAAAATTGGATTAATCACCACAAAATTGATCCTTTACGCTGCAGATGACCCGCAAATACCCTACATCTCAACATTTTTGAGAAATTTGGTATATATCGGAAGGTTATGTGAAAAGAAGATAGAAACACCAACTAACTTTGGCTTCATTGGAGAACCGATTAATTATGGAGTAAACTAAATTTGATACGGGTGTGATACTAAATAATATTAATAGCATTCCTAAGAAAATTAAAGTTTTTATTAAAACAGGAGGGTGATGTAACAGCTTATTAATGAATAAAAAAATATTATTTTCTCTTGCATTTTTTAGCCCGCTGTATATGTATGAGAAAGAAATTTCACATTTTTTTTCCAAATTATTCTACAATTCGATTTTTAACCTAGCCTTATTTATTTATTTTGCCTTATCTATTTGAAAAACAAATTTCTTTATAAATGCAGGCATTGTAAGATAAGTAGGAAAATAAAAATGTTTTTTTTTTGTTGTTGAAACCATTTTACATTTTTTCCTCAAAATCATTTTTCATTTCAGCATACAGATATAAGTGAAAGAAGAATATTTATTAAACATTTAAAAAACAAATGAAGTATTTAAAACATTTTTGAAGTCCTAAGCATTTGCAAATATCCCAAGAACAGTTATTTATACGTAAAATGTTTATTTTAAAAATAAAATTAGTTTTATATCCCTATATTTCTTAACTCGGCTTGGAGAGAATTCGATATATTTCCTTCTAGTCCTAAATTTCGTTTTAGTGTAATTTGACTTCTAAGTCCCTTTCGTAAATTTGGAAAATTAACTCAACAACTTTAAATTGATTACATCATATCATTGTAGGGAAAATCTATACTTAGGAATTATTGCACCACTTTTAAATAATCAAATAAATTTAATGATTAGAAAATATTACAGCTATTTACAATGAGGTGATATTAACTTATCCTTTCAGAGCAGCATCGCGCTGAAAAATTGCGAGGAATGCATTTTTTCTCATCTTTCTTTGTGAAGCAGATCAAATGTGTGCTGTTCTTTCGCTTTCCATTCTCAAACTTTTCTGCCACGTCTGGTGTGTAGTTTTCCCTCTTCCCCTTCTCCTCCATCAAAAGGGTCTTTTTTTTTTAGGTTTTGTCTGGACACCTACACTGACAATTTGACAATATTTAGGTGGGAGAATTGGGATATTCTTTGTAGTCTCTGTGTGTCCGCACCAAATTGGGATTGGGGAGTCAATCCTCTTTCCAGCATAAACATATTTGTTTCCCAAAATAATAGCAATTTAAGATATATTATATGTGAAGATCAATAAAAACATGTATTTCTTACATGTCTTATTATGTTAAGAAAATTATTAAAAACACGTACCATTTTTTCTGTGCCAAATTTTTTTATACGAGATCTTGTTTTATTTACTTATTATATTTTTATTAAAATCATAGCATTCAGTATATGGCAACTACTATACATATTCTCCGTGTGTAATTTCGATTTTCAGTTACATATTTATTGCTTTATAATTATTATTTTTTTCGCTGTTCTATATTGTTTGCTTTATACCTCTTATTTTACTTTCCCTTTTACGTAAAAGTAATATTTTTTTACCAATATCACATAAGTCTTAGCTTTCTTTTAAGACTTCATTTTGTTCGAGATTTCTTTTCCTCCTTTTCTTCGATACCGACCAATAAAGATAAGAATTTGATCTTTGTGGAATTTATAAACTTCTTTAAGGCTTCTGTTTCAAAAACCAATTCCATATTAAATTCCGAGTGAAAAAATTTCAAACAATTGTATCGAGATGAAAAACTTTTTTTAAGGTAAGTTCTACGTTACTAGAAAAGAAAAAAAAAGAATCGCAAAGTTCTGCTTCACTGATTCAATTTATTGATACATGTTTATTTTTGTTTATATACAATTGCATTTTTACAGAACTATCAATTCTTTTAAAAATAGTTATTTTGCTTGCTCATATGTTGCATACCAAAATGTTTCATTTTGACATTTTCCTGAATTCTTGAGATGAATCCTGTTGGAAAATTCCAGAAGTATAACAAAGACTAGTACCTTCTTGGGGAAAAAAATTGGACCCAAAGTCATTAAAAAACATAAAATTATTCTCATTTTTTCGAATTTATTTTCATTATAATAAATAACATATTTTATACACAATATCGAAATTAATTGATATTAGGATTTAAAAATAAAATAATAGTAATAATTCTCAGCATTATTTCAGGACTGTTTCCAGTGAATTTTTTCAAAAACAGGCGAAGATCGGAAATTTATGACGAAGAATTTTCGGAGTGCGAAAGACATTATGATCACAAATATGAGTAACTGTGACTTAGACAGATGTCTAACAATATATGAAAAACAAACCATTTTCAAAGCTAAGAGCAAAATCCTTAGGAATTTCTGACGAATTATTGAGCGAGATCCCCGTATTATAAAAATTATACAAATTATGTTTCAGAATGTGTTGAATAGAATATTGATCAATGGTAATTTGAAATTATAAGCAAACATGTCGGATGGCGGCTATTTTTTCGTTCTTTTACAAGAAAAATTCAATGTAAATTTAAAGAGGAGAAGGTTTTTATATCCGTAATCAAGATCATTTGTATTTAACGGGAAGTATTTTGAGACATAATATTTTCATAGTGACGTTACGAATTCTTTAATTTTTTCATATCTATTAACTTCGAGTTTATTGTGAAATTTACACAATGAAACAAAATAAAAAGGAACAATTCACTTTATGAATAATTTATGCTTTGCGTAAAATACTTAAATCCATAAGACGCCGTAATATAAATTTATTGAAGCATATTATTTATAACATGTATAAATTAAAAGAAATTATGACTTCGATGAAAAGAAATTATGATTTTGAAACAAAGATTCCCCATGAAAAGGAACATTCGGAGAAAAATAGCTACAATAATCACTACAGTCTGTTTATACCCAATTGATATGATTTCTACTAACAGGGTTGAGTTTTCACAAAGAAATTTATCATAAATATTTATTTGAAGAGATTTATAAAATACATACATACACGAACTCACACACACTCACACACACACACACACACACACACATATATATATATATATATATATATATATATATATCTTGCAGATGCCTCAAAGTTTATTTTTGATACTATATAAATCTAGTATGGATTAATTTTAAAAATGTATTCATGTTCATTTAATTATAGTAATTGGAACGTTGGATCGACTCAAAATGCGACAAGTAACATTACAGTTGATCAAAGAGGAGATCAAAATCCGAGTATTTATATACATCACGTAATTTATTATTAAGAACAATTTAAAAGGAAGTCAAAGTAATAATAAAATTCGCGAGAATATTAGGTTAGACTATTTGGTTGGCTGTTATTTCTAAATTGCATTATTTATTTAACGTACTTTTGAATGAGAAAGTATATTAAAAGGTGACACATTAACACAGTTTCATCACAATTTCATGTCTTAATTGATAATTATAACAATCAAATAAAATAGGATTTGTTCAAACCTTTTCATATGTTTCATAGTTATGCATATATGCTACGGTTAAGCTAAAATGAATTATGAATTTGATGTTTTAAGTTAAGAATTTCAAAGAATAGACTTACTTTTTACTCTAGAAGACACTGAGTATTTTTATACTCAAATAGTTAATCAAGACTTTTATCCCACCTTCGTTTTCTATTATTAATTTCTAGTATATAAACACTTTTTCATGAATTTAAAATATTCTAAATTTAGAAATAAAAAAACCGTTTTATTACGAGTTTGTAGTAAATTAGTTAACACGAAATAATTGATATCACCATTGTGTGTATGTTAGACAGTTCCGTAATAGATGTGGATAAGTAAATTAACATAAGTCTCTAATCTCTAATAATTATTAAATTATTTCTGAAAATGATGTTTCAAAATGTGAATGTTTGCGAAGGTTACAACAGTGTTTCATCACATTATTCTCTTCAACTAACCTTTGGAGAGTTAATTGTGATTTGTAGTTCCGATCGATAATTTCTACCAATGAATGAATGGCACCTTATGTAGACTGTAATAGAATTACTGAAGAGTAAATAAGATTGAAAAGATGCCGCGAAGAATTCGATACTGTAGTTGATGGTACAGAAAGTGAGAGGAAATTATCAAAGAAAACATCAGAATGGTGTCTATTCTGAGCCATCATGATCAAAATCAGTGAGGATCTAAAAAGGTGCAATGAATCGATCAATCATTTAAATTTCTGCTGAGGATTCGAACCCGATTGGTTCATAATATTTAAGTACCCAGTTATAACATTATTCTTTAGACTCTGGCGTTGTTAGGAATTAATGCAGTTACTAGTTCAAATGGAGTTACTATCTAGTTCGAATTCAATAGTGACTATGTTAATTCGCAACTTTTTTAAAAATATAGATTAATAATTGAAGGAGAAGGAATTAAGAAATTAATAATATGCATTTCAGTATCAATGAGTTCATGTCTTGACTACAATAAAGAGACATCTACTCATGTCATTTCTAAACTATTATACCTGCAGCATTACAAGAGTACTTTAAATGCTCCTTTTATGGTGATAAATAACACTGCTGATGCAAATTGATATCACCATTGTGTGCATGTTAGACAGTTCCGTAACAGATGTGGCGCTAATGCCTGAGTTAATTTTGATTGGTTCCACGAAGAGTTGAAGTTGTCATTTTGCTTCAAACTTTCAAACCAAGCAACAATGGAAACAACGGGTTGTCTCTGGTGGATATGTTATAAATAAGGAGAATATGGTCTCATAGACCGAAAAATTACGACAGTTATTTCTGAGATAAAAAAGGCGCCACACTCATTGGCATTTTAGATAAATTTAAAAAAATCACTGGCCGATATTCTATAGTGAATTAACCTCCAATCCCTCCCACGGGTACTTTTTGAAACAACCTCACATAATATACGTAAGTATTGTTCTAAATATATTATTAGGAGTACTTATTTAAGAATCCAATTTGTTAGAAACTTTTCAAGAAATAAAACATTTATTTAAATTCCTCATTAATGGAAATTGCTCCAGATTTAAGCGCATTGTTTTGACACTAATCATTTCCCCACTTTCGGAAAATATTCCTTCACATTAAATAAATCTAATTCCTTATAATTTCAAACTCGAAACAAGGAGTGAAAAGCTTAAAGAATTTCTTTGTGACAAAAGTGATTGCACAGTTACGACAGTCTCAACAAGAGAATTTCTATTACTACAACAATTGTACTTACCTTGCACATCAATGTAATCTCCAGTAGCCTCCTCCATTATTTCCAATTGCCAATTCGGTAGATAGTATTAGTAATTTTAGCTGAAAGAAATCCCATGATATTAAATCTAAATGAGGTTGAATTCGGAATTTCGTAAATTCTTGGCGAGGAAAATAAGTAAGGATTATTCATAAATTACTACAAGGAAATGGTGGATAAATTTTTATTGCGGGAAGTGTCCTTGTGTATTTAGTAATTCACTTTCAGTGCATGGAAATCAATGATTGTTAATTAAGTAATGGGTATGAGAAAATGTTCAATAATATTTCCTTTCGGAAGACTTAACTCCAACTTCTGCCAAGTGATCATGATCACGAGCTCGCTGCTGATTCGTTGAGTTATGGGTTCGAATCCTGAAGCCAATACAGCCGTACGGGCGGTATAGAATGACTGATGTGCATGTTAAGTATGCCAAGGCTCCACGTCTTTCGGTTTGCGTGATGTGGAAATATAAAGATTGGGGTGTGTGCTCGGGTGTCATCACTCTCATTTAAATGAGATTCAAAATAATAAGGTTCATCTCGTATTGGTTTGTAGTATAATCATAATAAAACAATGAATCATTCAGAAGAATTAAAATAATTTTAAGGTTTTGTTATGAAATTATTATAAAGGGATAGTTAAATGGAGTTATTTTACTTAGTTATTGTATTTGGTAGTTCAATCCTATAATAAAGAATTAATCAATGAATAATAATTATAAAGATTCAAATAGATTAATACAGAGAGAAGATTCAATTTTTAATGAAATTAAAATACTATTGGGGGGATACCGATTATTTTATAAATGTAATATACCAGAGACGAGTTGTGTTTGCAAAGTTACTGATCGTGAGGGCTGTTTCAATCAATCCGTATGAGTTTCTCAAGCATTGGGGTAAATATTGATGTATTAAGTATTTGTGATCAATCGCGCATTTCAAAAGACTTCTTTCAAAAAATAATCTTATAACTTGAATAGTAGTGAGATAAAAATGTGCCGGTACTTAAACAAATATACCTCGGAAGTTCAAAATGTACCTATTTTTTAAAACAATGGAGTTGCTAAGTCGACGTTGTAATTACATAATGCCGTTTGATTAATGGCTTCAAAGCAAGCGTGTCACTAATTTATTGGTTAGTTTTGATTCGGAAGTCATTTGATACAAAATCAAAATTTGATTGCTGCTACGTCTTGTTGCCATTTTATGTCGATGTGTCGCTGCCGATGAAACCAGGAATCGTCATTACACGTTAGAAAGCAATGGATTGCTTTCGGTGAATCCACTCCAATGAAGACGGTTTCATTGGCTGGAAATTAATTGTAACACTTTTTAGAGATGCAAAAGGCCTCATATCTATAGACTGCTTAGAAAAAGGAAAAACGATCAATGTAGAAGATTATATTGAGTATCCATACTCCGAACGGGAACTGTACCCGTTTTCGAACATTTTGAACCGTTTTTCTAGGTTACATCTTTTTGGAATACAAACATAGTGAATAGGAATTTAAATAACTTATTTCCTGTTTGTGTGCAACTTCAGCATAAAGAATCATACGAATTTTTTTTCATAATGTTCTCAGAATATATCGCACAATTTTAGTAAATCTTTTTCTAAATATTGATAACATATTTTACTAGATATAAACAAGCATTTTTGGCAAAATTCTTTAAAATCTATTCAATATATATTTTATATGAAAGGAACTCACTAGTTTGATTAAAGCTAATTTCCATGTAATGCATACAAAATTTATATCTTTCAACTAAAGCGACATGTTTTATTACATACTTTGTAAGCAAAATAAAGTTTGGTAATAGATGAAAATAATTTAATAAATTATGTTTCATAATTAATATAATACAATCTGCAAAGTAGACCTGTTATTTATGCAATATTTGTGTCTTATAATTATTTACAGTTACGCGAATTCCTTATTGTCAGCATATAATCAAATTTCTAATGTTTTAAAAATTACTAATTGATTGTAAGTAATGTTTATTCCATACTTTGATGACATATTATTAGTTTTTCTGTATCGCATCAAATAAGTTTTTTTAAGTCTAGGGAAAAAGGCAGCACTCCTTATATTTGTATTAATGTATTTAATGCTTTCATATATATTGAATATATATATACTCAAGGTACTGTCTTTCTATCTCAAGAAAAGCTCTCGTCAATTTCAATGTCAGTGTCAACTTCTAATGAACTTTCTGAATCATTCGAATCAAAATCGGACATCATAAGAATAAACTATATATGAACATAACGATACGAAAGTGGTACAGAATGTACCTGTTTTTAGCATCGTATGAATTGATATATAATGCTTGGGGGATGCTAACTTTATGATAGACAGACAACATATATAAATTTCTGCAGAGCAATAATATTTCATTTTCTATTTATCAAACGATAGAGCAAACGTATTAATTTATAATATTTCAAAACACTATTTGATTTGAACGTTGTCGTACGTAAGCACACAAACGGAGCTTCTTCTGGTCTCAGCATTTTTAAAGTAACATCAAGGTGATGGTACATCATTCTCCTAATCTACTGACCGGCATTTGAGGATCAGTTATGTGTGCTTTACCATAGGTGCAAAATTCAACACAATGTACTTCAGAAGGAATGACTATCAATTGCATCGCCTGTTGCTATTATTATTATTGTCATTCAATAAAAGTAAATCTGGACAGTAAAAAGACAGTGCTGAACCATTGATTCCTTACTGTAAGTCCTCCTATCTGGAGAAATGTGAATGGGACACTGTTTTGAGCTGCTTGTGTCCAGTGATGTTATGTAAACAATCTTGAATTGCTTATCACTCACGGCGTTATAATGAGATTGTGGTGAATGCTACCATAGTTCATTCACAAAGCATAATTTATGTTAATCGCAAGTTGATCTTCGCCTTGTGTGCCGTCATCAGAAGTGTTCTTGTACATCCGGGTTTTTGAATCCGTGACGTCAGTTTCAGTTCTCTCTTTTTTTTTTCCGTGGATATACTACGCGTTACCACACGGGCGTTATTCGGCTGGAGGAATATTAAAGTTGTTAAGTTTTCAAGAATTAAAATAAATATGTTTTTGATAAACTTCTAATTGACTTCACCATCCGCACATAATACATCTTACAAGATCTTACTTGACATAAGAAATTGTATTTTTTTGACTATGCCATGATTTGACTTGTAAAAGGGAGCTTGTATTTACTCAGTAATTCTTAGTTCTTATATGCAGCATTTTAGGTATTCCTATATTCTGATTCTTAGAAATTTTTGTTTAGTTATTTTGATTCCTTTAATTTATCCTTATAGATTTTGTTATTGATAAGTGTTAATTATTACAATTAAAATAAAATACTTCAAAGACTGAAGGACTTTCGAATTCATTTAAGTAAAGCTATTTCATTTCCAATACTACCATTTAGGCATTCAGTCAATATCATACCAACCCAGCTAATAAATAATCTTATAATATATTCACACTTTTCCTTTTAAAATCGCTGAAACTATTTTTTTTTTCAAAATAATTTTACATTATCAAAAGCATATGAGTATATTAACATAAGAAAATTTCTTATAACACTTGCTGATTGTAATTCGTTATGAAATTGCTTTTTTTTTCTCATAAAAACATTTGTTATGAACTGTTTCTGTTGCAGGATGCTATTTTTTTCTTAACGATTGATCAAACTTAACAGAATTAAAAACTACAATTCCTGTTTTATCGATAAATGTTTTTCTACTTAAGAGATGTTTCACTGATGAAAAAAAGCCATATTTTGAAACAACTATCCTCTTTTTCTGCACTTTTCATAAAGGAAATTTAATACTTCATACATTTTTAATTATGAAACTACGACAATGACTCGAAATAAAAATTTTCATCCAGAATTCTTTCCAAGTTGTTAATGAAAAATAGGTACCTAGATATTTTTAATAAACGATAATGAAATCCAAAACCGAAAAAGAAAGAAAGATTTATTGTGGTTCTTAAAAGCCTTCCTTGAAAAGAAATTTGAATAGAATTTTTTTTAATTCTTTTGAATGTCAAAATGTGACGTTAAACATGTTTTGTGATTAGGGTTTATTCTTGTCTAATTAGAGAAAAATTATTACTCCGCATTTATAGTCTTTCATGTTTTAATTACTTGTTTTTGCTGAGTTTTTATTGTTTGAAAGCTGTTTAAATAACAGTCAAAATACCGTAAAAGAATAAAACGTATCATTAATTAAAATATGTTTATGAATGAGAATGAATTGTATAAGACTCTTTTGTTACATTATGGAAAAATAAATTAAAATACGGTAGCAAGAAGTTTAATTTATCATATGCGTGTAGTAAGTTCATTTACTTTAATAGTTCTTATGATTGTGATTTTAGCCGTGGTAGACAACTAGCCATAGTCACGAGATCGTAATCATGTTTTTTTCCGTCGAGTCTTGTCTTCGAGTCCTGATGGCATTAAAACCCCTGCATGTAGCGGGGTCAATACCCGTTTATTCTGTGGATTCTCTAAGACCTTATGGTGAGATTTTGTTGAAGTTTGGAGAGTGTTGTGCCAGTTTAGGCATTACCCTCGTCACTTGATCGATGTTCAAAAGTATGAGATCCATGCCCATCTTAATCTTTTTTTCTTCTAAATAAAACGTCAATAAAACAATAGATCAATCAATCTGACCTAAATTGATAACAAGAGTAAAAGAGTAAACATATATAGATATAATTACTTTGCTCGTTAACAGAAAAAAAATCATTTTTATGTTGGAGTTCAACTTTACTTTATTTAACTTGTTATTTTTTGCAACATGCTGTTTTGTTTTGATTTTTAATCGTAATTTCTTGAATATCCAGAATTACTAAAGTATTTCATTTAAAGACACATTTATCCAAAATCACACTATTGATTTTTATCATTTTTGTTCTGTTTTAAAAGTAGAATCCATGTAAGTTGTTCTATGCATACTTCAGGATTTTTTAAGTAATTCCTGTAAATATTGGCCAGAATAACAATTAATCATTTTTTTAAGGATCGCTGATAAATGTGATAATATATGCGTGCATGGTCAGAATGATAATATATGCATGTATAAATCGAGGAATAAATTATTTGACGAAATCAGTTGGATTCAGTGAAAAAAATAAAGAAAAAGTACCTAACTTCCCGACACAAAAAATTTATTAAGTTTTGAAAGGGAATTTTTCCTATTGGAGGGGTCCCGGACACCCTCCAATGGGAGGGTGTCCAGGCCATTTGTCTCAAAATCTCTCTTCGGTGACACTGATCGTCAATGTGATAAAAAAAGGGCTAAGGAGTTGATCTTACTACGCCTTAAATTCTACAAACATATATGTTTAATGTTCAAAAGAATCACTTAATAAACATGCATATATGCTGATAATAAATTACAAAAGTATTAAAAATAATTAAACTAAAATTAAAATCTAAAATCTTAAAATAAAGTATAATAAAGTAAATTTATAAATGCTTTTATTACCAGGATAGAAACATAAACCTATTGAACATATATAGAATGTTTAAACAAAAGTAAGGCAATGAAGTTAAAATAAAGAAATCAAGCAAATCAAAACTAAAGAGACAAAAATTCAAAAAAAGAAAATAAAATAATTTAAATTGCTGTTGATAGCTTTAGACACTAATATGAAAATATTGCAGTGTATAATGGATCGAACCATACAATCTCAAATAATTACTTTGTAACAAAATGGTAAAACCCAAATACATCAAGAATACACCAAGAATCAATTGAGTCTAGGGTAAGTATAAATGAAATTATTACAATTTAAAAAATACGTCATAGTCAACTAAATCGGAATAATTTTTTTATTCCTTTCTTACCTAGCCATTTTCTTTCACATTTTTGACTTCTAAATTTTAGATTATTTTAACTCTTTGTTTTCATTGTTATTATGAATATTTTAAGAAAGTTCTTCCTTATCCTGTTTGAAAATTTGCAAAACATTTTATTAAAAACAAGACATTAATTAAATCTATGTGGATTAATTGTATTGCAATGTAGTTGTTTACACACACACACACACACACACACACACACACACACATATATATATATATGTGTGTGTGTGTGTGTGTTATATTTTGGAAACTTTTTCAAAGCAAAATTACTTACTTAGTGTCAATTTATGTAAATAAAAAAAAAAAAACGTGATTTTAGTGAAAAGCATTCCTCCCAAAGCGTTAAATTGCCAAACACAGTACGTTTCTATAGAAATTTATAAAATAAATTGAAGCATCTTGTGTGTGCTTTTTTTTTATTTTAGAATCTCCACTAATTTTGGATCTTTCTTTTTCCTCCACTGTAAAACTGGTTTTTCGCAGGAGAAATGTCTGAATAGTCATACTGTTGTTAAACATTTTCAGGAAACGCAATCATTTTTTATTTGAAGTTTTCTGTATACGGTTTTTTTTTATTTTGCTCATCTTCTCACGTCAAACATTTTTAAGGATGCAGAAAATAAGGCTACTATAATTATCACAAATAGTACATAAAATAACAATTGAATGGTTACAGGGTACTTGTTTCAGAAGGGGCTGCATGGCGAGACTTTAGTGGCATTAAGGCTCAAACCCCTGACTCGACGAATACAGCTGGCCGCGAGTCCTCAACTATGACCACTAGGCTAGCCCAGCCGCACGAAACTAAGGGTTTGCCAAAAATAATTTATAAAAAACAAATTAAATTTTTTAAGATCTTTCACCAAATAATTATTTTCAATTTCATAATTTTAGCACTAATAAACTTACTTATATTACTAAATCCATTGCTATTAAATTTCATAATATAAACTTTTATATAATATGGGTCTCCTTCTAGTGGTAAAGCTTAAAATTAAAGTAATTTTAATTAGCAAAACTAAAATTTAATAATAAGATATTTAAGAAGAATACTACCACTAAAAATTATGCAAAATATTTTTCTGTTATTTTTAATCTGTCTTAATCATTTTTAAATGGTTATTAATAAAATGAGAAGGGTAATTTATTTTAATTAAACTAGAAAAAACTTTACGTAATAAATACTTTTAGATTATTGCTACTTATTAAATTACTATTCTTAAAAATATAACTAATATTTTTATAAGTAGAAATATATAAACAGCTACTCCAGAAATGTACATTATTGATATGAAATTTCAAACTGTCTCTCTTAGCATCTCTTTAGCATAAATATTTTTACTAATCTTATTATTTATAATTTTTAGCTCTATATGTTAAATTTTTGTTTCATATTTACTATGATAAGCTTAAATTATATATAAAAATGTAGAATAAGAAGATATATTTAACTTCAGAAATCTTTTTATAATTCAAAACAAGTAGATCATTAATATATCTACCTGTAATAAAATTATTTCTATTAATACAATTATGTTTCAAATATGTAGGAAGGTATTAGAAATACTTTCTATCTAACTTGCTTTTTTGCTTTTCCGCTTAGTGGTTTACTTTTAGTTTGCTGAATTTTTTTTTGTTTACAATGAATATAGGTTTTCTATTTAAAATGTTAATTAAAAGAATTTAAATTTATTATATTTAATGAATTCATCAGTATTATTATCCTTATAAATAATTAACAGTACCTTAACTAGATCATCTACATCTGTTGAATTAAAGAAGTCTTCAAAAACGTAACTGTAGATGAATAACAAATAAATTTTAGTCTTTATTTTATTAATAATATATAAAGTATAAATAATGATAGAAGTCTCATTAAATTTACTATCAATACACTGTGTGTGTGTAAATTTATTTATAATAATTCACAAGCATTTGTAATATAAGTATGGTAACTATTAGTGACTGGTCTAGAATTAATGAAGTATCTTAGAAATTTTGGAATAATGAAGAACTGAGGAAATTTATTTTTTTATTAACTCGTAAACCTATTTTTATTCATATCAGTAATTCTATCATTAATTTCTTAAAAAAGTCCTTAAAATTATTTTCTAAATCATCACCATTATATTCTTTATGTTTATTCATTATTAATTTATAGTAATTTAAACAAATCATCGCATAATTATTAGGAATTTTGTCAATATAACAAGAGCTAAATACCATTTTTTTAATTCCATAAACTATTGTTTCATAATTTTTTCTTAGGTGTATCCATTTTAAAATCCCCAGAGAAAATTACAATAAAATCAAAGCATAACTTGTTTGGATGGATTAGAACATATTGTTTTCAAATATGTTGGAAATTATTATCTTATCATGGAAAAAAATAGGTTTTCCTACAAAAACTATAATAATTTTTGTATAAATATAGCGAAAATTTTGAAGTTAAAATGTATGATGATTATTTAAAAAAATGTTACAATTGTAACTTTTCTAGAGTAATTACGTTTCGTATGTTTGAAATAATAAACTTCAGTCAAGGAAAATCGGCTTTCTTCGACCAATACGTTGAAATGATTTTTTTCTTTTTATTATAATATCTATTGAAAGTATAATGATGTTATGCAAATTAAAAATACAAATCTAAAACTCTTGCCTGAAAAACAGTTTTTATTATGTACAATTTTTTCAATATTTCTAGCTGGATTTATCGAGAATTTAGCTAACATACGTCAAATATTCTCAACTTTCTTTATGATAATATTCATCGAAACAAATCTTCCCAATCGAATCTTGATTTGTAAGGCAAAGTATTTGTTTCTAAAGAATTCTAAAAAGTAAATATAAAACCTGAAAGAACTAAAACCACGATCTCTAACATTATGCATTGATATGCAAAACAGGATATCTTGAGGCGGTTTAACAAATTCGATAACTAAACTGACATATCTGACGTATGTGCGAAACTCGATATCTGCATTTTTTAGTCCGTAATTTTATTCTGCCTGGTCCTGCAGTGAAACCGCTTATGATGCCACCCTTAACAAGTCCTACATTTCCGGCCAAACGATTTTTGAGTTTTATCGAGAAATATTCTTCGGTAAAATTTATTCCGATAAGAATATTTTTTTCTCTGGAAGGTATAAGAGTACATTGGTGTTTCAAAGTAGATTTAAATAACACATACTCATACCTTTTGGGAATATAAATAAATATTTAATAAATCGATTTTGCTTAGCAGATAAATATGTAGATTCGCATTCATAATGTTTCTTCGAAAAGTATTATTTTTCGGGAAACAAATTTGTTAAAGCAAATTAAGACTCTTTCCCCCTGTTTTCTTATAGCCGGTTTAAAAAGATTCTTTTTTATCTAATAACTACATGGAAAGGACTAGTTGCTTTTTGTAACAGAAAAAAAAATTAAGTAATATTTTTGAAAGATTAATATCAATATATTCTTACCTATATATATTTTAAATATTAGGATGTCTTCCTATAAACATAACAAAATGTTTTTCCTCTTCCTTTCCAATTATTTTGCCATAAAAATAAACATTCAATCAATTACACATTTTGTATCAAAAATATATATTATTTAATGATTTATGCATTATTTTGGATTTTATATTACTTAAAAATATTTAAATAAATACCTAAACAAATAAAATCATGAGTAATATTGTCATATTTAAAAATGAGTGTAATTTTGGATATTCGGGTATTCCCCCTTCCCTCTTAAATATAAAGTCACCAACAGTCCCTTTACAATTCAAATGAGAATAATTTTTGTCAAAATTATTGCTTTATAAGTTTTATTTTCCTTTGTAATTTGTAATTCGGGACTTGGAATTTAGGTTATAGAAAATCACACAAATGAGAAACATATAAAACTTTTCTAACATTATTATGCAAACAAAGGTTTTTTTCCTCCCTCAAATAGATAGAATATGCACCATTTTCTTTTAACAAGTCTCCGTTTAGGCCTTGAATAGATGTTTGAGGCATAAGGATCAGTGGAAAATACACTACGAAATATAAGACTTCACTCAGCTCGCAAAAAGGCCAAGTTTAATATTGTTGAAGGGATTATTGGCCTAGAAAAACAAACAAAAAAACCCCACCTGAATGTGGTTCTAAAGAATTAGAATGAATCTTCAAGTTCTTCTGATCTTACTCCTCTAGAATTCTTTCTCTGTAGGTGTCGCAAAGATTTTGCTTTCGACACAATAATCGTAAGACCATCACTCATGTCAAAACCATTATCCATCAAAAAATTCAAGGATACAACAAGACATATCGAAAGTTATCATGAAAAATGTGATGGAAAAAGCTCGTAATATTTGTGAAATTGTTAGTACTGGTGATCTGAAATATATTGTTTTGCTTACTTACTTTAAAAGATTCCAGAAATGTATTACATTGTATATAACTTATAGAATTATATTAATTAAAATCTATTAAAGGACTTTCGATCCAACCTGTAATAATTAAAATAAAAATAATGCATTGAATGTATTTTAAATATATATTTATTTATAGGAAGAACTAGTATTAATATTGTTTATGATGTGTAATAAATGAGTAGTAATTTGAGTAAATCATAAATAAATTTATATATTTCAATCAATTTCATTTTTAAAAAAAAATCATTATTTTTAACCTAGTTTAATGAAAGAGGACCTCGTTAATAAAATTTAAAAATCTAATTTAAAAATGGACTTGAATTTTGTTAACATTGATAGTTAAGTTAAGATGTAATAAAAATATACAAAAGTACTAATCGTTAAAGGAAATGTAATCAGAAAATGTACCAAAGTCACTATAAAGGGAACTTAAATCTTATATCAGTGCATTGGTGATAATAAACATGAACTCCAGTTTTTTTTTAGCTACACGATAAAATAATAATTTCTTGTAAGAAAGTTTTTTGCATGACTATCACATTTCGAAGTTTTTAGAAAAAAAGAATGAATTCTTAAAGATGTTTTAAGTTTTTATCTTAAGAGATTTTGATTTAGTTGTTTCACCACCTGCTTACATCTCACGTTACGATTATTTTTGTGGACTTAAAATATTAAAATAAAAAGTCGAGAATATTTATGCAAATGCATTTAAAGAGACATATATTTTGAAAGATAATTAATTAATTAAGTGCACCTAAAAATTATTCTAGACTCAAGATATCAAAAATAACTGAATCTTAGAAATTCTTTTCATTTTTCGAAAACACTTTACAATCAAGCAAATTTAATAAAAATAATACATAAATAAATGTACATCCCTTCCTTCTTCAAATTTTAAAGAATATATTGGTGATAAGTATATCTGGATCAAGTGAAAATATTATCAAATGCATACACCCACTAGATAAATTGAGTAATTTTGTAAATGTTTATTCTTATTATTTTAAGTATTAATTTCTGAAATATATATAATCTTGCACAACTTTAATCATTTAAGTGTATTTTTAGTCGAAATCATCTTCTACATAGAATCAATCCCTTGTAAAATATTTTCTGAAGAATTGAGGATTAATAGAGATAGAATCATCAAACACTATTAGAAGAATTCCAGTTTTTTAAATCTCCAAATGCAAAGTTAATTGACTTATCTGACTCGAAAATTGCAAAACATTTGTTTTTAATTCCTTTTCTGTATGATTCTTCTTAAAAGCGTCCTTTGATGCATATTTAACACATTTTATCGCGCTAGTTTTATTGAAAAGATCTGTAAATACTTCTTATCTGATGCCCTAAATTATAAATTAAAAACTTTTTTTGAAGTAAATCTGCTACTACATCAAGTGGATGATTTAAGCTTAGTTCCTGATATAAACGAATGCCATTGATTGGCATTATGTTACTCAAATAAAGACTAAAAGAATTTGATCGTAAAGATAGAATTTTCAAGGAAGACTTTTTGAAAATAAATGAACAGAATTTTCTTTCCTTACAAACTAAAATTTTTAAAAAATTTCCTGATATTATGATGGAAATTTCAATTAACGCATTTTGATAAAAAAGAGCCATGCAATGAACAAATTACTAGTTTTTGGGAAAATGTCGAATTACTAATGCTTGAATAAACTTCGAAAATCGGTTGACTTCACTGAAAAGAAGCTCATTATGAATCCATCTATTTTAAAAAGCGTTAATACATCTTCCGTGATATCAAACTTTCAAACTGAAACTCTGCTTCCAAAAGTTCATTCGTTTGAAATGGCTCATTATCTAAAAGCATATTTAATGTCAAATAATATGTATTAGCAATAATAAAGCCAATAAATAACCCTTTAAATGGTAATGTTTTAACACAAAATGATTAAAAAGAAAATTTAACTTTAATATCATTTTTTTTTTTTTGCTTAAGAGTTAACAGAATTGTAATGTAAATTGCATTAAATAAGCAGATATAATGATTTTGTTCTTCCATCAAACATATTTTCTCTATTTAAAATAAAACAAAAAGAAATTCACGTAATATAAAATACATTTAAAAACGCTGAGAAATTGAATTATTTTAACCAAAATACTTTTCAAACACTTCTAATGTTTCTCTCGTGTTTTGTTTGTACAAATATTTTAATGTAATTTACATTCTGAATACTCATATGAATTCAACAAAATGTAGTTAAATTTTACGAATTACGAATAATTATTGTTTCGATAGAAGAAAGTATATAAACGTTAGAAACAGTTTAATATCTCTCTGTCAACAATATTATGATATATATATATATATATATATATATATATATATATATATATATATATATATATATATAATATCACACTTTTCATTTTAATTTTGACTCTTTTAACGCCAATTCAAATTATCACGTTAGTAGCCTACAGTTACAACATAATGCTGGTGCTGAATTATTAGTGATCGAAAGAAACCAATTAGTTGTCAGTCTGTTCGGAATTTCTGTTCTGGTGTATATGTATTAGGAGTGCTGTTATGTCCCATGATCGGAGTGTTAAATTCCCTCCCCGCGTTTGGTAATGTACACTTACCCTCAGCTGGTTAGGCCTGAAATATATAAGGTATGGATATTAAATAACAAGACAATGTAAAAGATTTTATTTTGATATTTCATATATATTTATTTCTTTTCATCTACAATATACACCTTTCTTTTATTCCTACAACTCTTCATGTGAATCTTCCATTATTCCAATAATCTTCCATTATTATTAGCAGTGTTGGAAGTCTTCTGACAGCTCCTTCAGGATGCGTGCCTCTTTCTCTATCAGGGTATTAACGGACCCAATCCCTGTTCCTTTAAATACAGAATTCCCTTCAGGAAACAGATAGAAGTCTCGTTACTCAAGATCCGCAGAATAAGGTGGGTGGTTTAACACTGGGATGCTGTACTTAGCTAGAAACAGGACAGACAATGCAGAATGACTTTTCTTCCACAATTTGAATCGTTATTTCCTTATTCTGTCACGGAGTTCAGCGTGAAGATTGTATTGAATAACAGTTTTATCTTCAGGAATCAAGTGAAGATACAAAATATCACGAATATCGAGAAAAAAAATCAATCATTATTTCTTTGAATTCAGATTTACTCATTCCAACGTCTTTGGGTCTCGATGAAGATGAGATCTTCCAGGGTATGCATTGGCACTTTCTTTCAGGATCGTAAGTAAAAAGTTACGATTCATCACTCGTTATTATCCTTACTAATCAGTTTAGGCCGTTTTCAATGCTATTCAAAGTGTCGGTACAAACATTTTTGCGAACTACTTGTTGTTCAAACTTGAAATTTCAGGAACCATTTTAACAAACATGGTTTACTTGTTAAAATTGTTAGATAAAATTTGCCATACGGATTCTTTGTCGATTCCAGCAGTCTCAGCAAATGCATTAATACTTAACCGACGGTCATATCGAACTAGAGAACCAATTTTTTTCGATAATATCATCTGTTTTTACGCGGAAGGGCGAACGGAGCTTGAAGTACATTCAACTTCTCGGCTATCTTGAAAATGATTAAACAATCAAAAACACTTGCAGGCGATATACATTTATTATCATACATTTCTTTCAATAAATTATAAGTTTCGTTAGAGGGTTTTCCAAGTTTCATGTGACATTTCACAATTCATTACGAACTTATCATTCTTCCTACGAAACAAAAAAAATATCTCTAAGAAAAGAAGACAACGGACATACGAATTTGTTTACAGAAGCGAGAGGCACTGCATTCGAAAAGGAAGGTTTGACGCTAAACAGCTGTCAATCGCTAGTGCATGAAGCATGAGTATTTCTTCTATAGTGCCCGTCAGTCTCGTTATTTAATAACAATATGTATCTCTCACTCAAGATGGTCAGCAGACTTTTTAAAATGATCTCATCTGAATCATTGTTTTTGAAAAAAAATAGAAGAACAATTATTATGATAGTTAGGTTAATGTGTTGAGACATTTCCATAGTAATGAACTGTTATATGAAGGACTCATGGTGGAATATTTATTGCTACTTTCATATACGAGTTTAAATTTTTGTGGAGATGATTCATTAATGGAGGTTACAGGTTGAAAGCGGGTGGGCTACATGCAGGTCGTGGATTTTCGAGGCCTATATTAGAACTTAACGAGATACATATCCTTATTTTGAGTCAATGTAAGTTTGGAAAGTATTATTAATTACAGTGTTTTATTATTAAAATATTCAGTATCACTATATGGCAAAATCAATATCTGATTAACATGAGAACATTAACATATAATTTTAGAATTTAATATTTTAACTTTGTATGCCCGTGTGTACTAATTAATACACGTTTGCATACATTATAATAAGAGGCAAAATAATTTCAACGAAGTAATTTTGATTATGAAGTTGAAGCATTGATTAGGGTAAATAGCGTGGAGGAAAAATTCAATGTTTTATTTCAGAAAAAAATACAATCTGCAATAAGAGATGTCATAGAAAAAACTCTTACTAAAAGAAAATTTAATTCCATGTAAATTTTCTTTTGCAACTGGCATCAAATTAATTAATTTACATCAAATTTAATTAATTCGATGTTAATTATTTAAACAACTGGGCATTACGTAAATTTTCTTTTGCAACTGGGCATTTGTTTTATACTGTGTAACATATTTATTCTAAGAAACTTGATAATTAGATATTTTTAACATACTTGTTACAGAACAATAAAGTTTGAAAAAAGTGACGTAACAAAGATAAGAAAAATAATTAGTTTCGAATAATCAGTGTTACTTTCTATTAAATGTATTGATAATTCAAACAAAATTAATGGAGTTTCAAGAACGCCATAATTACGAACATTGTTATGACTAAAGAAAAGAATAAGTGTACAGCTAATTGGCATTAAAAAGCAAATTGATAAATTAATATTAAGGATAAGATGAAAACTTGGTAAGAAAAGAAAAAATTGTAATCTGCAGAAACATCTGAAAACTGAAACATGATTTGGATTTTTCTATTTCAGTTAAATAATCCTCTCTCTCTCTCTCTCTCTAGGTTTGAGCACAAATAGAAATGATAAATTTAATTTTCATACAAATATGTTCCATCTTCATTTAATTTTAAATTGTAATCTACAAGTATAAGTTACGTAAGTTTACCAGATTTGCATTATTACTTATTATGACTCTCATGGCATTACAAATGATGTCTTTCGTCTCGGGTGATATGCACTCATCAGCTACTTTATTATGATCGCCAAACCGTATTATACAAATAAATTATTGAGTCAGTATTGCTATTAGAGGGCTAGGGTAGCACCAAAAGAAAACTGAGTTCCAGAGATAGTTTAAATTTGCCAGAGCCTAAGAAGTCCCATTAGGATATACCCATCTCAGTTTCTGCACAACCGGGAATCGAACATACATGAGCACTGTTCGCAGTCAGACACTCCAGAGATAGTAGTAAAGATGAATTATTTGAAAATATATGGGGGAAAACGTGATTTGGCTAACTTTGAACGTGAGAAGTTATAGGAAATTGGATGCATGGAGCAAGTATAAGCGAAATGTTCACGAGCAGCTGTAGTGAATATAGTGGAATGTCAGATAAAAGACTGGATCTGAAATTGTGGTCGTTACCGCAAGCACACAAGTACTGGACAGTGGATAATTGGAAAAAAACAATGTGACCCGATGAACCCCGTTTTAAAATACCTCCTGCAGATAGGTGATTAGAGTTTGGTGAAAATTCTACAAAAGCATGGACCCTAAATGCATCGCTACACCACTTCAAAGTAATGGATGTAGTGTGATACTGTAGGGAATGTTTCCCTGGAATGATTTGATATTTTTTTTTGTGTGCGTAGATGTCTGAATAAAACATTATACTTAAACGTCGTTCCCGACTATGCACATCCTGTAATGCTGATAATTTATTCTAGTGGTAATGGGTACTTTTAACAAGGTAGTGCGTCCTGTCGTAGTGCTGATATTGTAAAGGATTGGTTTGAGGAACATGAACATAATTCACTTTGCTGAGTTGTCCCCCCCCCTCCCACACATAATTTCTAAATTTTAATCCTTTTGATGATTTGAGAAATGACATCCAACATCTAGATCCACAATATTCTAATCTCACATAGTTCGAAAGCTCTTTTCTCCACGCATAGTTTCAGACATCACGAAGGACGAATCAAAATTACGCAAATTCAATTCCAAATAAATCAATACTTTACTAAATTCAAATGTTTCCCGTCGAAATTTTGAAGCGTTTTTCATATTAAATATAACAATATTCATGTTACAAATAAATATATATATAAATATATAATTCATATTAAATATTCAATATAATAAGAGGTCAATTGAAAAGTCCCCGGCCTACTATAGTAAAACACATTTTTTTGGCAAAATTAGTTTTTTTTATTCAACATAATTCCCTTCAAGGGTGATACACTGATTATAGCGACCCTCCAACTTCTCGATACCATTTTTGTAGTACGATTTGTCCTTTGCTTCAAAATAGGCCTCAGTTTCGGCGATCACCTCTTCATTCGACGAAAATTTCTTCCCAGCGAGCATTCTTTTGAGATCTGAGAACAGGAAATAGTCCCTGGGGGCCAGAATACGGTGGATGAGGAAACAATTCGAAGCCCAATTCATGGATTTTCGCCATCGTTTTCACTGACTTGTGACACGATGCATTGTCTTGGGGAAGCAGCACTTTCTTCAAATGCGGCCGTTTTTCGGCAATTTCGTCCTTTAAACGGTCCAATAACGCTATCTAATAATCGCTGTTGATGGTCCTTCCTTTTTCAAGGTAGTCAATGAAAATTATTCCATGCGCATCCCAAAATACAGACGCCATAACCTTGCTAGCCGACTGTTGCGTTTTCCCACGCTTTGGAGCGGGTTCATCGTGTGCTGTCCACTCGGATGACTGTCGATTGGACTTCGGAGAGAAATGATGGAGCCATGTTTCATCCATTGTCACATATCGACGCAAAAACTCGGGTTTATTACGCTTGATCATCTTCAAACACTGCTCCGAATCATCAACTCGTCGTTGTTTTTGGTCAAAAGTGAGCTCGCGCGGCACCCGCTTTGCACAGCGCTTTCTCCTATCCAAATATTTTGTGGATTTTTATAATGTTTTCGTCGGTAACAAATTCTTTTGGGCATCCACCGTCTTCGGTGCTCATTTCACCACGTCTAAACTTAGCATACCGATCCTTGAGGGTTGATTTTCCTGGGGCAGTGTCCGGAAACTCGGCATCAAGACAAGTTTTTGCTTCAACTGTATTTTTTCCCTTCAAAAAGCAATATTTTATCAACACGCGAAATTCCTTTTTATCCATTTTTTTCACAATAACACAAGTTGCTTCACTCAAAATGCTATAATTCACAAACTAATGATCCGACAGCTGTCAAATTTATACACGCATCTTTTGAGGGTTAGGGCTCACTACAAAACATATGGTTTTAATTCTAGTAGCGCCATCTCTGTGTCAGGCCGGGGACTTTTCAATTGACCTGATACTTCAGTACTTTATATTTGAATTGAATTATATACATAGTTTTTATTTTAAAATTTTTTCAATGAATTCATAGTATTACATGTATTCATATAAAAATTTGTCTTTTATTCTCTTACTAAGCAAATAGATATAGCGATAATGAGTGAAAGTTAGGCTACAGTTTTTTCTACTAAAAGTGGATAAATGTTTCTAAATTTTTTTCATGTCTTTTAATAGCATTTAAACATTTTTAATCTGTGCACAACACTAAAGCAACGGTAATTCATATTTGTAATTTTGAATTAATATTCATTGTTTAGGGCGTTTTAAAATCTCAGTCTGTATCCAATTTTAATTTCCTATCATTACACATACGTTAAGAAAATCAGCAAAAACACCCATGAAATTCCAATGACAAATTATCTTTACTGTGCTTAAGAATGAAATAACATGTAAGTAATAAAAACCAATACGACGCATTTATGGTACGAATATGAGTATGAATCAATATCAATGACAGTACTAAAATTACGAATAATGTTATCATTTTAAAGCGTTTATAAACCATTCTTTTAACCTTAGTATGCAAAGTAAAATCATTAAAGATTCAAAGTAACGCAAAACATACCAAATTTATCTCGGTATGTATCCTGATATATGTTTTTTCCGATAAAAATTAAAAGAAAATCAATTCACATAAGAATAAAAATTTCTATTGTATGTTGCAAAATATATATAACTCAAAAATTCATTAATTATATAAATTGTTCACATTTTTTCATTCCTTCTGCTTCAGTAATTTATAGTGACAATGGTACGAACTTTGTTGGAGCAAACAATGCCTTGAGAGCATTAGGTTGGAGTAAAATTGCTGTATATTCAACTTCTCAGAAAATCACTTGGAAATTTATACCACCCACAGCGGCATGGTAGGGTGGATGGTGGGAGCGTATTGTAAGAATGCTAAAAAAGCTACTTCGACGAGTTTTGGGGAAGTCTATTTTAAATTATGAAGAGCTCTTAACTATCTTGTGTGACAGTGAGTCAATAATCAATGCTAGGCCATTGACTTACATACAAGATGATTCAAATGAATTAATACCTTTGACTCCAGCAATGTTTATTCACGGAAATAGCAATAATGAAACTCCAGATCTAGATAAAGAGGATTGAACTTCGTTGATAAAACGCCTCAAATATTTGCAGAAATTACGTGAAGATCTTAGACAAAGGCTTAGAAATGAATATCTTGCTCTTCTAGTACACAAGGGGATAAGGAAAAGTGGTGTTTTAGAGGTGGGAGATGTGCTGATTGGGATGTGCTGATTGGGTCCACCACATTGACTGGCCTCTTGGTGTTATCGTGGAAGTTTATCGTGGAAGAGATGGTGTTCCTAGAGTTGCAAGAATTAAAACCTCTAATGGTGAGAAGATACGCTCTTTCCAAAGACTTTATTCTTTGGAAATGTCTGCTAAAACTGAGATTGATGTTTTGAAAGCTTCAGGAGAAATCGGAGAACTTGCTGAGAATACTCCTGACTTACCTACTAAGGATATTCTAGACTCTCCTGTTGAAGACACTGATAATTCTAAGGTGATACACCATACAAAAACTAGATTGGGAAGAACCGTAAGAATTCCTCGCAAATTAGACTTGTGAACTCATGAACATTTTTTTTGACTTTTACAAATTGTAAGAGAAACTTAATATTTTATATCTGTATTGCATATTTGACATTTACAAATTGCAAAAGAAACTTAATGTTTTATATCTGTATTGCATATTTGAAATACGATTTATTTTAGAATTTAGTTTCAAAGTTCTATTGTAACCTTTCTCTTTGCAAGGTGGGAGTATGTATCGTATCGCAAACGATTTTCATATAGTTTGGTTTTTGTTTAAGTTTTTATTTTAGTGTGTGTGTGTGGCAACATTGTTTTCGATGAGTCAATTTTTAAAAATGTTGTGCTTTTAGTTGATAAAAAACTTAAAAAAAAAAGTTATTTTTATTAGAGTTTTTTCATTCATCTGGAGATCTTATTTAAATCATTTGAATAATTATATGTGATTATTTCAAAATAGCTTCCGCTAAATTATTTTAATTTTTCTATTATTTACATTTCTGGCGTCCACGATAGGACTTTGACTGTGAATCCAAATATGTTTAAAACTACTAAAGGCTTTATAAAAGAGGATTTGTTGTTTGTGGCGGAAGAAATTGGTGAGATACTACCTGAAAAGGTAAAAATTTCTGAATTAAAAGATATTATTTTAAAGAGCAAAGCGTATATGGATGATCAATTCAGCACATAACACCGTAACTATTCTACCCTGAAAGAATAAAGTTTCTTAGACGTTCACATTTTTATTTCGAGAAATGTATATAAAAAAAGTACAAATGTTATGCAATGAATTAATAATATTTCATTTTATATAGAAAGGTGAATTATTAAAAACACACTTGGGAAACGATGTGAGCATTATTTTCATACATCTGGGAATGTTCTTACCTTCCTTTGCCAGGTAAAAGTATTTTTGCAAATACTTTTTGTACATGCAGCAAACCATAAACTGTTGCTGTTTTTGTTCATAAAAGCCGCTGCACCACTTTAAAACGCGTAAACATTAAAATTTTTAACACGTTTCAAGCAAAGGTTAGTACTTAGAAAGACTCTGTTACTGGTTTACCGAGCCATCTCGTTAGTCTCAGGAGTTATTGATCGATGTGTATAACTATATGTATTTCAATTATGATTTTTTTCTTTGCTTTTTTGGCCTTTACTACTATTTGTATTTTGTTTTACTCATGAATTTTTTTATGTGATTAACTTTACTTTAAATTTCCAAAATTCTGTTAATTCTGTTAATTTTTATATGAGGGCTTTCATTTTGAAATTATTCCAAATTCTTGTTGTAATATCATGCATTCATTAGAATTAGTATCTTTAATATTATATATATATATATATATATATATATATATATATATATATATACAAGTATATATATGTATATATATATATATATATATTATATATATATATATATATTAAGATTCTTTTTCCGCGCTGAGCATTTTCCCGAGTTAGATAGAATAGAATTATTTGCTTTCCCTGGAAAAATAGGTAATTTAAAACCCTATGAAACTTTATATCTTAAATCCATTTTTAGATTTGATATGACACACACTCGAATGATATTTCAAACACACGAAAAAATATTTGTGCCTCATCACATACTGAATTAATCTGAAATCACAGTATACATCATTTGCTTTAGCAAATTCTATTGAGCTATATCACTCTCACATGTGACTAAATATCTCAAGAAGAAATTGCTATATTTGATGAACTCGGTAATTGAAATTTTTGAAATGTTTCATACTTCAGGAGGCGATGGTAAAAGGAATTAGAGTTCAAAGGCTGATTCGATTTCGCCATCGTAGTTTATACTACGTATTTATTCTATATGTGTGGGAAAGTGACCGCTAACTTAGAGGTAGTTTTTAGGTACCCTGTTTATTAGAAAGAATTTATGGGTACGATTAAAAAAGTACCCGTATTAAGTAATAGAAAACAATAATTAGAAATGGTGTATGTGATAAATCGCTGTAGTAATGCCCATTGATTGCATTTTCGTTTTCCTTAGAAGCCAATACGTATGACGCATTTCGTATTCCATAATTTCGCCATGGAACAATTCTAGCAATGATTCTTGTAATTGCTGTCACTGGATCATCCGAAACAATCATTGTTTTGATTGTCTTATTTCATTTATAAAATGAAGAATCCCAGTCTTATCGTTGTTGTTAATTCAGAGCGCAACCCAACAAAATTTGATAGCAAATGGCTGCCTAATCAAAATTAATCTAGGAATTATTGCACAAATTTGGTTACTCTTTTTAACAGATGACTACAAACAACGCCTCACCAGTGAGTTATAGCAGTGCTCTCCGTCGTCAATAGCAAGTACTTTTTTTTAATCATTCGATATTTCTGGTGTTTTATCAAAAGGATAAAGACCATTTGAAGTTTACTATTTTTCTGTGGTAGACATTTGATTTTAAATCATAAATCTCTTCTTTGAATTTTCCCAGCTATATGTCCATTTTGTTATTTAATTTGTCAGAGATCTTTCTAGAAAGATACAAGTAATTTTCAACAAAGTCAACTGTAAATGCAATTTTTTTCACCCCAGTGATTCAGGGATTAATAGTCGTGAATCGAAGAATTATTAATTTTTTGTTTCTTGCAAAAATCAAGACTTTTTTTGTTCCGTAGAAGTTTTATCCTCTCCTCTTCAGACTGTGAAAACAATTTTCTGCGCTAGAAATGAAATGGCTTTTTCCAATTGTTATTAGAATAGTTCTGTCCCAATGCAAGAAAAATTCGTACGTGATATATATCTTATCTAATTTTCTTTGTCTTGTAAATCATATATCAAACATTTATACATCTGCTGCTATATTATTGGAAAAATAGTGATTTATTTAAACTTAAATCTACCTTCATTTTGGAAAATTGTTTGGGATATCGCAAACTGAAATAGGTATGATTTCAGTCGTAATTAAAAGCTAAAATTATAAATATTCATTAACCCGTATTGAAATGTTAGTACAATTTTGCCATCAAAATGTGTGAAATGCTCTTCTAACTGAACAATAAAATCTTTGTACATCCTTCAGTTTTACTGTCAAGAACTTAATTGCGTTATATGATATATGTATCAGTTTAATATCACAAAAAAAATGTTGTATATGTTTCGTTAAAATTGTTTGATGGGTGAATCTCATGTGGAAAAGAATTTGTCAGTATAACGATATTTGTAAAGGATCCATTCATCAAAAATACTAATTCTCATTTAAAGTAATAGTTTAATACACGAGCTTTTTGGAAATAGGAATATCTGTCAAGTAATGAGATGATTTTTTAACCCTTTAAGTGTCAGATTATTTATACAATGCTTCCAAAAAAGGCAGTATTTTTATGTGCATATAATTAAATTACCATACTATGATATTCAAAATATCATAGAAAGAAGAAAAAAATCAATGAATGTTTCTAAAATTGTAGAACTCAGAAGTGTGTCAAATTGTTCGTGTACAGAGGGAATACCGGAAAATTTAAATTCAGAAGAACTGCGGAACAGGGGATTTTTCATTCAACCTCGATAAAAATTCTTGTCAGAACTCAAATCTATGAGCTGAGCTCATGAATTGAGTCATCTGAGGAATAATCCAAATAATTAGAAGAAATATCTGTATCTGTATCAGAATGTAGTTCATCATCTAACAAGAAAGTTTTGTCGTCTATTCCAGTACAATTTCCATAAGATTCATAAGCACGGATACAAAACGGAACAAAAATTTCAAAGAAAAATCCAGCTTTTCCGCCTATAGAAAACCCGGATGAAAAGTATTTCATTTACATGGACAACCACACCATCTGTTGAAAAAAATAATAATACAAATAGTCTCTCTCAATAATGAAAAATACGGGCAAACCAGAAAGGAAAGGAGAAAATATCTATGCCGCCATGCGGGCAAACCAGATAAGGCTAATTTCGGGTAGCACGTACATCTACAGGAACAAACTGCTACAAGGGTAAGAAGATAGAAATGTTCGATTGAATACAAGGAGAGGATAACATCGAAATATACATAAAGGAAAGAGTAGGGAGTTACAGAACTAACAACTATGACCTAGATGTCTGTAAGATTAAAGTAAATCACCACAATTAATCGTTCATATTAATAATTTTAGTTAATAACATCAGTGATCAGAATAATAGAAAAAGTCGACTCTCCTATAATCGAGATATTTGAGATCAGGAATGAGGTGATTTGATACATTAAAGACTTTATTAAAAATAAGCTAAAGAACTTTTGAATTAAGAATGTTTCGTGAGAGACCTTGCATAATCTGTGAAGGAATAATAAATTATTTTGTCCTAACTACATGATATTTTTATTGAATATTACAAATATTTACGAATTTAAACTTATCTACAATTTCAATTAGATTTTTTTACAGTACAAATTAAACAATTCAGGAAATGCCAGTTCATGTATGAGATATCCAGGATTACAATATGAGTTTTGTAAACATATTATGGATATATTTTACCCAATAATAAAATAAACGTTAAAAAAAGTCAAATAGTTCTTTAAACTGTTCTAAATAAATAAAAATTCTATTTGACTCAATGTCTCGAAAAGACATGAGGATTTTCTATCCAGTTGAAAGTTAATGACCATTCCTTAGAACCTTCCGTAACCACTACCGGAAGGAGAAAAAGAGATATAGCTTCTCTGGGCCCTCGACTGCTTACTACAGTGTCACTCTGTGTCAGACAATTATAGATATTAAGCATAATTCACGAAAACAATTCCTCTAAAATCGGCTATTCATTAGAACATTTTGGTTTTCCATTTTATTCCTTAAAATGCATTACACTTTTTGCCTTCGCATACTGCACGCGCTGCCCATTGCATACCGCGCCGCTGTACGCTGCCACTGCCGCCCGTAACGCGCCACGCAAAACTGCCGCGCACGCGCGTAGCACGCATGCGCGCCTTTTTACTTTTGCTGCACGCACG
>BMAW01083511.1:0-11222 GCA_019974015.1 Nephila pilipes
TCAACTATTTTTAAAATATCACCTTTGCCTTGAAATGATAAATTCGACATATTTACTTTTTCAGAATTATCCACCCAGTAACATATTATCAAAATCTATTTATCGTCATTCAATAGGCCAGAGAACTTTCACTCTTATTATTGTCCAAAAGAAAAATGCGTAATTCATTCTTCAATCCTACATTTCTTTGTAGAACTTTACCACGAGATAACCAACGAACATCGGTGTGATAAAAGAGCTTTATATAGCTGCTGCCCATTTCTTTATATAGAATTAAAAATATTCGATTATTCAAATTTAGCTTTTAAAAAAAAATAACTATGATGTCAACATCTTGCAGTACGCGATGCATTTGTGGCTCCAATTTCTTTGAAATAATAGCTTGCGATGAATGATGCAGTTTATGAATTTCGTGTTCGATGCTATTTCAATTACCTTGGCTTTGAATCTTTTCTGTATTCCCATTAAGACGAATGTTTCATCACTGGTTATACACAAACAATTTTTCCATGATTTGTTATTGGGAGCAAAAAATATCATTTACTGGAAAAAAAAAATACTCTGTTTGAAAAATATCTTATCCCGTACATCTTTTTTAGCAGCTTTCAAAAAGTAGCTTCTCACAAAGTTGATCATAAAAAATAGTTAATAAACATCAATAATTGAGAGTTTTTGGCGATATATGTGCTTTCATTTAGTTGTAAATTTTCCACATATTATGTAATCTGTTTTAATAATCGTTGTTTTTTAAAAATTATTGGCAATAAGATTGATTCTCTGGCAACGGAATTTGCGGTAAAAGAATAAATTTTAATTTCTGGTCAGTTTCCTCTCCGTGAATTATTTCCACCACTATTATTGCTGCAGGAAGAAGTGTTTTACCAATCGTATGTGCCTTTTTATCTCTCTCTTTCGCTATTATGAGTAAAAACTACAAGACAGGTCTCTAAATATTGGTTATTAAGTGTAACAAATTTTTCTAGGTAACTAATTTGAGAGAACTGCACATTTTTAAGCATTTTTCAAAAGTAGCAGTTGTTTGCGTTAGTCTTCTGAATGTTTCATAATGCCTTGTTAACATTAGAGCTTCATATACAACCGTTAGAAAGAATTTCATGGCATTATATAGATGTAGGACGAGATTCATGTGGTTTTGACTACCTTAACTGTAAAACAAAACTTTAATTAATTTGCTTGATAGTATTGAATTATATGGTTTCATGTTTTATCACGCGTTGTGAGGTTAATATAGTTTTCTCGTTACGCACCTGAAGCAGATGCATTGTCAGATGATACAAACTGCGTCTTCTTTACTGGTAATGTTTTTAACCATTTATGAGGGGTGTAAGCTCAAAAGTAATAGGAAAAGTTTTGTAATATTCGTACTATACATAATCACAATTAATTTCACTCTACGACGGCACATGATGTATCTAACCAATGCAATTGCGTAGTACATGTGCAGTTGTGTTCGCAATGTTGAACTAGACCACCAAACATGAAAGCAGTTGCCAGGTTTCTGTAATGCAGTCGACAGTTTCAAAAAAAAAAAAAAAAAAGAAAAAAAATTCGCACAAATTTTGCTTTTCTGACATAATTTTATACGTGCTAGAGGACATAAAGTACTTTAAAGAAAAATGTGGCGTACCCCGTAGAATTTTCTACATACTCCAGTTTGGTGACCACTGGATTGGAGGTTATGGTCACTAATTAGCTTCATGCATTATTTCGTCGAGTCATGGATTCGATTCCTGAAGCCACTAAAGACCAGCCTTATAGGGAAGCTGGAGCACTCGAGGCTCCAAGTCCTTCCATTTGTATGATGTGGATATTGGAGAATTACGGTCTTATCGCCGTCACATGTGGCCGCGGGAGCCTAGTGGTCATGGTTTCGGATTTGTGACCAGCGGCTGTCTTTCAGTTACGGGTTCGATCCTTGGCCACTCAGTACACGCCATGTAGCCGAGGCTGATGCACGTTAAATATGTTGGAGACGAATGTCCACCTGTTGGCGTGGTGTGGAAGTTAGGAGAGGGGGTGCCAGCTCAGATGTCATCCTCGTCGCTTGACCGTGGTTCCAAATTACGAGGTCCATCGCCAATAGCCCTCCTGTTGCTACTAGTGCGATGTAAAAACAACTAAAATTAAACTAAGCCAATTCAGGCATCGTCCTCGTCACTTTACTGAGATTCAAAATTACGAATTCCTTCTCCAATAGCCGTTCTGTAGTTTCTAGTGCGACGTTAATAAAACCAATGAATCAATCAGCAAATAATTTTTTTCGTTCATTAAGATATAATTCCTCGATGTCGAGTTACTTAATGGTTATGAGTAAGATTGAGTACACTTTAAACGCGAAAATACTGCTTCATAATTTTATATCAGATCCAAATTCGATACGGAAATAATTATGTATAAATTCTAAGAACTCCTACAAAATTATCTCATAAGATATTTCATTGACAATTAAAAATAAAAACCATTGGTGCTGTTTTTAGTTCTCTTTGATATCGAATTGCTAGACTATCAGAAAAACTGTAACCTTCAAATGTCAAAATGGTAGTAAAATTTGGGTGTTGATCATATATGTATACAAGGGTTGTCCCAAGTGATTCGAATAATTTATCGTGCGTGTTTGGAGCATTACTAAGGCTTACAACTGGTGACTGAAATTGAACTGAGATTTCAGTTGCATATTCCTTTGGTCAGCATGTCGTCCAATACGTCTGGGCATCCGCAGTGGCTTAAAAGGAGTTATTGAGTGAATTCATCACTAAGATTATAATGCAGTAAAGTACTGAGCAACAATATGCCATAAAGTCTTATGTTAAACTTAATAAATGGGATAGTGAAACTACGGAAATGATACAAAACACATCTAATGCCAACAAAGTTTGATCAAAATCTCAAGTCTACAAGGTCATCATAAGAACGGCCGCCAGAACGTGAAAAATGACCTTCGCGACGGACAACCATCGGGTAGGTTGACTCTTCAATTAATCCAAAGCATACAAGCAGATAACTTGGGTGCCTTCTTGAACCTCAATAAAAAGACAGTAGTATTTATGAACCTAAGCATCGAACTGTTAGAGTGTAGGCCAGGAAATTTGGTGTGGAATTTCATTCTAGTTAACAAAGTAGAGCTTTTAGAAAAGCGACTCAAAATCAGTATTAAAGATAGTGAGAGTGAAGAGTGCTGGGGCAAGAGCTAAATGTTGCTATCAAGGTAAGTCTGAACAAGGTAAATCTGAATTTAGGCAATGGGCGCAGTAGCCTAGTAGTCATGGTTTTGGATTCTTTTCCGGCGGTTTTCGTTCAGTCGTGGGATCGAACCTTGACCGCTAAAGACCCTCCGTGCAGTCAGGACTGATGCATGTTAAATTTGTCGGGGTTTAAAATCCTTCCATTGGCATGGTGTGGAAGTTAGAAGAGGAGGTACCAGCTCGGATGTCATCCTCATTATTTGGCCGTTGTTCAAAATTGCGAGGTCCGTCGCCAATAGCCATCATGTTGCTTCTAGTGCGATGTTAATAAAAACTAAACTAAAAATCCATGGCATCATGCAAGTAAGACCGTCGCCAGAACGTGAAAAATGACTTACGTGATGGACAACCATCTCGCGGATCATTTTTCCCCCATGGGTTTACTGTCTTTTCAATCATGGGTGGCGCACCCCCGGGTTACCCCTTCTGTATTTTCGACCCTCTTTCTTGTCAATCAATTTCTGTCTTTTTTCAATTTTTTCTCACGCGTTAACCATAGTTAAATCTTGTTTGGCGCCGCATAACCACATCTGGCTCTTGTGTCAATAACCTTCACTTTTACTAACTCACTCCTTTCATTCAGGAGATTTGGTGCGGAATTTCATTCTAGTTCGCTAAGCAGAGCTTTTAAAAAAGCGACTCTAAAGATACTTCGGTCCCTACTAAATATTGAAATAGTTATAAAAAGTCGTCTTCGAGGCTGAAGTATATGAATCTTCTCTTAAAAAGGCAAAAGTTTATGAAGACATTGTAAATTTCACACGAATGTACCGTATTACGATCTATATGAACAAGAAAGGGTTTTATGGGATGATATCAATAAACCGTCTGGCAAGAGCAGTCGCTTGGAAAAAGAGATTCTGCGCAACATTATTAAAGTGGATATAAGAAATCTCTCAATCGGAGGAATTATTTTTGATTTGATGTGTCTAAATATGAACCAGCATGCTATAAAACTGCTCCGATTCAAACAATTCTCGTTCCTACATCCTTGGAATCATTTTAAATCTAAATGATGTGTACTGCCTTTGGTAAATACGGGTAATGCACCCCGGGTTGCCCTAGCGATCCTTCCCTATTTTCGACCGTACTTGTCAACCAATTTGCCTTTACTTCAATTTCTTCTCGTCTAGACCACAGTTAAATCTTGTTTGGCGCATCATACACATATCTGGCTCTTGCGCCAATAAACTTTACTTTCTCACTTGACCCTTCTTGTCGATCAATCTTTTTTCATTGTTTTACAGTCTAGATCACAGATTTACCTTGTTTGGCGCAGTATGGCCACGTCTAGCTCTTGCGCCAATAAAACTTCACTATCATCATCATCATCTAAATGCTGTGTACAAAGATTTAAAATTTGTAAAAGGAAAATAAAAAAATACCACCATTAGTTGTCATTCATAAGACCGATGACATATTTTTAATTGGATAGAATCCTGGAATTCACATGTCATTTTGAGTAAATTATTGGGATCTTCGCAATGTAAGGTATTACGTATTAGGTGACATACAATAAAATTTGTCATCTAATATTTTCTGAAATAAAGCACGAAATCGTGTGAAATGTTTATTTAAGAATTTCTTGAGAAATGTAAATTTCAAAGTAATCCGTTTTATTCTCACATAATGTTAGTTAATTCAGATTTTTCATTAAGGTATTCATTTAAATTGATTTTTTAGAAGGTGAGAATAGATTTATATCGATTGAATTAGAAAAGTTTGACCAAAAGTGTTTTCCAACGTTAAATGTTTGATAGTCATTTAAAATTTGGTATCAAGTTTTTAAATATTTAATGCGGATCTTTCGGCTACATTTTACAAAATGACTTTTTAGGTAATTTTAGAAAGAAAAATCTGAAACGCAGAAAACTGGACAAAGTTAATAATTTGGGTTTTTTTTTTTTATTTATTTATTGTAACGGAGCAGAGTTACTAATTTATCGCATTTCCATATATCAACATTTTTAAGTTATTAAAATAAATATCCTTTTCGTCCAGGTTTTAAAACATTTTATCAAGGTAGTCTCTATAAGTACAATGTGTCCGCGGTAGCCGAGGGGTTATTTTCGCAATCTGTATCAAGTGTGTTCGTATCTCCCGGGATACCCTAGTTTTCGTTCAGTTGCGGGTTCGATCCTTGGCCGCCAAAGACCCGCCGTGTAGCCGGAGCTGATGCCCGTTAAATCTGTTCGGGGCCCAAAGTCCTCCCATGGGCGTGGTGTGGATGTTAGGAGAGGGGGTGCTAGCTCAGGTGTCGTCCTCGTCACTTGACCGTGGTTCAAAATTACGAGGTCAATCACCAATAGCCCTCGTGTTGCTTCTAGTGCGACGTTAATAAAAACTAAACTAAACTAAACAAACTCCTGGGATACTCTAGCGATCCTTCTCCATTTTCGACCCTCCATCTTATCAACCAATTTTTGTCTTTTCATCAATTTCTTCAAGTCTAGACCACAGTTTAATCTTGTTTGGCGCAGCATAGCCACATCTGGTTCTTGCGCCTATAACCTTTACATTCACTCACTCATTCACCTGCGTGTCAGCCGATCCGTTGCTTCGAACTCAGATGCCTCTTAAGACCCGCTTTGCACCGAGTCTGATAAACGTAAAATCTTTGGCGGTTTTTGTCCTTGTAGTGTGGTGTGGAAGTTTCGACGGATAGTATCAGTTCAAGTGCACTCCTCGTCACTTAACCGCATTTCAAAATTGCAAAGTCCGTAGCCAATGAAACTCGTATTTTTGTGTGCGACGTTAATAAGCAATCAACCAATCAATCAATTAGTACGACTGAAAAGTTAGATTTTATTCCGGAATCCAGCAAGTGTCGAGTCAACAACAGATATCACTGATATTTCAAAACCAATAACCGGATTTCGTAAACTGTTTTCAGATAAAGATTCTCGGATATCTTGATATAATTTCTGAAATTATGAATGGGAAATTTTGGCCATCCCTTCAACTAATAGCTCACGTGAAAATTGCCTTGGGAATTTTACGAAATTTCGAATTCTCGGGAATCTTGACAGATTTTACATTTGAATATGTAGCTAACAAACTTCAAGATATTCATCAAAACCTAACTTCGCTACCTTTGCCAAATGTTATGAAAAACCGTACAGTATGTATCATTGGTGCAATGGGTAAGGAGATTAAGAAGTGGTACGACTATCATATGGAATTTTTGCTTGGCGAGAACCTTGATTTCTGGAATAGGATACATTGGCATTCTCATGGAACCATAAATAGATTCGAGACCGCCCGATCTTTTATTCAGGTTGGAAATATAAACATTAGACTACGATTTTATTTGGCTTGCGCGTTTTATTTTGAAGAAGACGTGCAGAATCTGTGGAAACTAATGAATGAAGAATGTCAAACAGATATTATAAGAAATTGTTTCACATGTAGCAGGTTTCTTTGGTTGGATGCAGTTCAATCACGTACTGCACTTGACTGGTCACGAATTTCTCACGTCCTACAAACTGAAGATTTTCTGGAAAATAATCATCTCAGTTTTGATTTTGATGATATAATAGGATTTCATCACATTTTCCGGAGACTGCAGACTCCTTCAGCTAGATTAGAAAGCTTTTTGTTTGCCATAAGCAGCGGAGATCTACACCAATATGATTTGTATTTGTGTCTCTTTCAAATGGAAGCTCGTGAATTGGAAATCTTGTTGAATCGCTTGTCCGATGGAATGCGAGTGATTATGCTTGCAACTTTCTTGCACTGGCCATTTCAAAATCTATTTTTATTTATATTAGAACGTTTCCCAAAGTAATAGGTCACAGTTGGATTTTATCTTGATTTATTCAAATTCATTTTACATGAAAAATTTCAAACGGAATGAACGATTACGATTATGTAAGTCTAGTGAAAGAACTTTGGGTGTCTACTCCGAACAATGTTAAAACTGAATTACGCAGGGACGCTATGTTCCCGTACTTAAAGCACGTGTTAGAGAACAATGGACAACAATGTGTTTCGATTGATTTTATTCGACGATACAGAAACGTATACTTTTCATGGTAAGAAACATATTTAATTTATATGGAAGAGAAAAGAAAATTATTTTTTCACATTAAGGACCACAACATAAATGTTCAGTTTTATCATCAGTTAACATTAAAATTTTTTATATTTATCTGTATATTTTTTATTCTTCGAGTACTTTTCTGTGTATTAATACGTTTCTTGTCATGTTTGCGAATACTCGTAGATGAGAAAGTGAGTTTAAACGCCCGCTGCGAGACAAATCATCGCCAACAGCACTCGTGTTGCTTCCCAGGCTTGGCAAATGCATAAATCATTTAGATATTTGGCGCACAGGAAGAGACTAAATCTTGGCGCGTGTTGAAAAGGATCATTTAATTATCACTCTATTAAATAAAACATAATTTAAAAGCCTAAAATAGTAGATATGATCTTGGCAGATGTCATGGGGGCAAACCATATCAGCTTTCGCAACGAACTAGGTAAGATGACTGAGGCAGTTTTTATATTCGAAAAACCTTTTGAAATAGAATTGTCTCAGTTATAAAAGGTTTCCATGACTACCACAAGTGTATGAATTTATTACATAATCATCTAAAAATTTAAATTCTTTTAAAATAAGCCGAAGACTACTGCAATTTGTAAAGTAAAGTTATGTTAACGATATATAATGTATTAACAGATCAATTGAAAAGTCCCCGGCCTGATACATAGATGGCGCTACTAGAATTAAATCCATATGTTTTTTAGTTAGCCCTAACCCTCAAAGATGCGTGTATAAATTTGACAGCTGTTGGATCATTAGTTTGTGAATTATAGCATTTTGAGTGAAGCAACTTTTGTTATTGTGAAAAAAATGGATAAAAAGGAATTTTGCGTGTTGATAAAATATTGCTTTTTGAAAGGAAAAAATACAGTTGAAGCAAAAACTTGATTTGATGCCGAGTTTCCGAACACTGCCCCAGGAAAATCAACCATGAAGGATTGGTATGCTAAGTTTACACGAGGTGAAATGAGCACCGAAGACGGTGGACGCCCAAAAGAGGTTGTTACCGACGAAAACTTTAAAAAAATCCACAAAACGATTTTGAATGACCGTCAATTGAAATTGAATGAAATAGCAGACACTCTAAAGATATCAACTGAACGTGTACATCATATCATTCACGAATATTTGGGTATGAGAAAGCTCTGTGCAAAGTGGGTGCCGCGCGAGCTCACTTTTGACCAAAAACAACGATGAGTTGATGATTCGGAGCAGTGTTTGAAGAGGATCAAGCGTAATAAACCTGAGTTTTTGCGTCGATATGTGACAATGGATGAAACATGGCTCCATCATTTCACTCCGAAGTCCAATCGACAGTCATCCGAGTGGACTGCACACGATGAACCCGCTCCAAAGCGTGGGAAAAGTCGGCTGGCAAGGTTATGGCGTTCTGTATTTTGGGATGCGTATGGAATAATTTTCATTGACTACCTTGAAAAAGGAAGGACCATCAACAGCGACTATTACATAGCGTTATTGGATCGTTTGAAGGACGAAATCGCCGAAAAACGGCCGCATTTGAAGAAAAAGAAAGTGCTGCTTCACCAAGACAATGCACCGTGTCACAAGTCAGTGAAAACGATGGCAAAAATCCATGAATTGGGTTTCGAATTGCTTCCTCATCCACCGTATTCTCCAGATCTGGCCCCCAGCGACTATTTCCTGTTCTCAGATCTCAAAAGAATGCTCGCTGTTAAGAAATTTTCGTCGAATGAAGAAGTGATCGCCGAAACTGAGGCATATTTTGAAGCAAAGGACAAATCGTACTACAAAAATGGTATCAAAAAGTTGGAGGGTCACTATAATCAGTGTATCACCCTTGACTGAAATTATGTTGAATAAAAAAAAACTAATTTTGCCAAAAAAATGTGTTTTACTATGGTAGGCCGGGGACTTTTCAATTGACCTGTTATATAATGTATTATATTAAATGAATTCTTTTATTTGTTTCGTATCAACAACATTTATATTTTGGGATATCTGTGTTTATTCGAATAGTAAGTTATTGAAGAAATATTGAGGATAAAAATAGTACTAATATTAAAGCATTTCTCAGATTGAAGTGTTAAAAGTCTGTCCTATCTTTTAAGGATATTTGAATTCATTTTTGAAGCGAAACTAGTTTTGATATAAATCCTTTAAAATTGATATAACGCTTGAATATGTTTCTGAAGGGAACGGACGACCGATGTAAATAAATGGACTCTAGATTGATATGTTGTATGTAAAATAATTATGAAAGGATTCGGGCAAAATGATATCGTTCAAAATATTTTAAGAGTTTTTAATATTGCCATATCCTTCATTCTTTTGAAAAATGGTCTAATAACTTAAAATGTGCAATTCGGAGCCTAAGGTACCTGTTCTACAGGTTAATTAAACCACGAGTTATGTTATAGCTCAATTTACATAATACTGTAAGTTACATCATCCATATGAATACGTCATAAAATTTCTGTTAGAGCAACTCGTTAATTCAATATGGTGACCGGAAATGACAGAATAGTTCCACTATAGCTCATGCATGTCGTAAGAGGCGACTAAAATGAGTAACCCAGCGTCAGGGAATAGAGGCGGACACCCTGCCCCTGGGGATTATATCAGGGGACCTCAGGGACTTGCCGAGAACCCATGGACTTACCAAAGAAGGTAAGTTCATGGTTTTGGTAAGTTCTCGGGGCATCATGACCCCGAGGCACCCTAGTGACCCTTTTCTTTCCCAAGGAGTTTACTGTCTTTGGTAAACACGGGTGACGCACTTCCGGGATACCCTAGCGATCCTTCTCTGTTTTCAACCCTCCTTCTTGTCAATCACTTTTGATCTTTTTTTCAACTTCTCATCCTACACTAAACAATAAACCGAAAATTGATATTAAATTAAATGCCTAAAGACCCAAAAAAAGGACCCTACCACCTAATTATGGAAATGATGATGATTGCATTTTATACGATGTCGATGATTCCTGGCTGATGGACCAAATAGAACATACTAATTTCTTAAAGCAAAAGAAAATTCGGATTCGATCTTAGCTTATTGTGTTTTACTCCTTTATCTCATTTTAGACTCATGTGATTAAGCTTTTATCCATTTTAAACAGCAATTTCCTCTCATATTTATTACCATTATTTTTAATTTTATTCTGATTTGTCCCTCTAGGATTTTAAATTTTACCTTAGCGCAATGTTTTAAATACCTTTTATGTATTACCTGGTTTGGCGCATCATAGCCATATCTGGCTCTTGCACCTTAAAATACTAAAGTCACTCACTATTCCCAGTCCGCAAATGTTCGACAATTAATCTGTAATCAGAGTTTTACTTTCTTCGGGTAAGTATAGGCATCACTCTCTCTACCCCGAATCCCACTATTGTTCCTTTTTCTGTCTCATGGGGTTTACAGTCTTTGAGGAAAACGGATGACGAGCCCTCGCTATAGTTTGGCACTCCTTCTCTGCCAGGTGGGGCTGTTAAATAAAGGTACAGACTTTAGAATATATTTTATTTTGATGTCATATATACAGTGGCACAAACAATTGAGGATACACCTTACTTTTACTTGATAAATCCAACTTTCAATCAAAATAACACCTTAACCAGAAGAGCAAACGAATTTTTATTCTTAGACATAGCAAAAGGTTTAATTAACAGTAAAAATAAAGAAAAATCAACAACAAAATTCTAAAATAAAACTTTTTAAAGGCATATCAAATAAACATAAGCAGATTTTTACCTCAAAAAATTGAGGATACACAAATGAAATTTTTGTTTAACTACCACTTGATTTCTTTTTGCTTGCTACTAAAGTTTGGGAAATTTTATCCCAAACTTTTTCAACTGTTATTTCTGTCTTTTGAAGTTGGTTATGAGAATATAAAGCTGTAATTTTAAATGGAAAATGGCTCCTCGGAAAGAGA
>BMAW01083515.1:0-17475 GCA_019974015.1 Nephila pilipes
TATCATTAAAAGAATGACTATATTGGGACTTTCGATTGAGAAAGAACTTGCTTTGTTTGAAGAGCTCTCTTCTGATGGATCGCAGTTATATTCAAAAACAAGTGGGAAAGAACATTTCACTTCAGTCTGTGCAGTAAAAAATATGCCTTAATTTTTAATAACTTTTATATGCATTTCAACTAAGATTGTCTTATTAATTTTATAATATAGTTTTAGCATTAAACAATGAAAAATATATATGTATAAAAAGCTATATTAAATTAATTAACGTATATTCGCTCAAATTATCATTCTTAGAAATAAAAATACAACATTATTAAGTTCTAATTTTTTCAAAAAATTTTTGAACCTTTTATTTGCCAAATTAACTGAAATAATATTTTTTTTGTTCAAAGCATTTACTATTTCTTCGAAGGAATACGAAACTGCGAGTGCACAAATAAGACGTACTAGAGGGGGGAGGGGTACATTATATATTCTAGGTCTTAAGAATCGGGAAATAAAAATTAATTTTACTGCTTGATATTGTGTTCTTTTAACATTATTACTGCATATCAGATCAATTTTTTCAAAACTTTAATGTGTTTTATATACTGCCCCTCAAAGTGTTAAGAAGTTATTATACATATATATATATATATATAATACACTTATAACATATTACAATTAAAATTATCTAGAAATCTTTAAAAAATATAATATAAAGTAATGAATATTTTTACAAGAAATTTTACAGTAATGAAGTAATAATCCTAGGCTCAAAGATACACGTTTATAGTAAGAAAAAATTAGAAGTACTTGTGCCTTTACATGGCTTAAGATACTATTAATTTTTTTGTGTAACAAATTCAAAATCAGAGATAATAAACATGAACTTCAAAGAAGTGAATTTTCGTACAGTTAAATATGTGAAAAATTCTTATGAGAGATTATTTTTTAATAATATTCTTAATAAACCTAATAATTTTTTTCGAATTGAAATGTTACTTTTCAAAACCCTTTAAAATTTTATAAAAAATAATAGAAAGACTTTTTTTAAACTGTAATAATAACAAAGATGCAAATTAATAACTTTTATAATTATAATGATTATATACATGTTATGTAGGAAGAGCACCAGCACGGGTTTGTACAAGCAATTTAGGTATTGTTCAAAATAAAAAAAAAAAAAAGAAAAATGTTATATATATCATAAGTGCAGGTACTGAATTCAGGTTCATTATTTGTAAACATAGAAGTTTATTAAGGAGCAAATCAATGTTTATATTGATAATATTTTTGCTAAATTACCCATTTAAAATGAGTCTCATATAGAAGCATTTAGTGAAAAAGACACACACACACACACATACACACAGTATTTGCAATATATTAAGAAAATGAACTTTAATATTAATGAATGCACGTATTTTAAAGATTAATAAAATCCCTCTGAAAATACCAGAGATAATTTACTTATTGGTTATGTTAATAGTCTCTGTTGAGTAAGTATGCTATTAAAAGTTAAATTCTTTATTAAAGACTTTAATTGATCATGTATGTAGTTTGTAATTAACAATATTCAGATTTAAAGGTAACGATATTATCTTTCAGCATTCATATAATATTCCTAAAAGTTAAAAATAAAACTGATTAAAGGCCTTAAAAGTTTTAAATATTAAATTGAATAACCATTGTATTTTTTTAAAAATGTATATTTTTGATTTAAATACTAGTAAGTCACTGGACTGCTTACTAACGTCGTCCTTTTAAGCATCACGAGAAATATCGGCGTCACTTTGAGCTTTTATCAAGAGACGAAGGTGATTCCTATATAATCTGGGATGCTACTCTCTAAACCTTCACATCATCTCAACATGAGAACGATGAGAATCGATAGATTTAACGTGTAGCAACCTTACTACACCATAGTTCTTTCATGGTATTTGGATTCCTTATCGATAGAGTTCACTTCCATTGCTACCATTTATGAATATTTTAATTTTGAAATTTTTACAATATTTAATTTTTACAAATAATTTTGAAGACAACATTTAATCTGATTTTCAATATATAGTTAATTTCGTGAATGTAATAATAATATTCATATTAAAGGGGTAATAGAATTAAGTATTATATAATATTAGTATTAATATTCACTTTCTTTGTCATTGCATACGTAAATTTAAATTTAAAATATTCCTTTTAACTAATATAATGAAAGTTCTTAAATAATAATAAATATCCTCTTTTTTATAATCATTTAATGTTTTCACTTTCCGTTATAAGTCCTTAATCCATCCCTTGAGATTATGAGTGAATACCCAAATGAATTTTTATTCTTTTCTCTTTACTTTTTCATAATCAAATCACTCTATACGACTTTGTAGAAGATTTCATACGTTTGAATATATGCTTTTTTCAAGGGATTTCTAAATTCTCCCTCTTTATATATATATATATATATGTATGATGTATGTATGTATGTATGTGTGTATTTATGTATAAGTAAGAACTTGTATTATATACATACTTGCAATAATATTAAGCAATTTAACTTCGGTTTTCATCATTAGTTTTACACGGACTTTTTTCAAATTTATTGTGACTGACATTTGTGGTTCTTATTACCAGATAGTTTTTACTAACTACGGGTATCAAATATTATTATTTCTTAAATTCCTCTGTTATTCAGATAAAAAAAGTAAGAATATAATAAGAATCAAATATTCCATCGCAGTGCTAAATATAATTCCTAAATGTGTGTCAGAATTTTTACACAAATCGGTAAAATTAAAACATAATTACTTTATAACTGGGTCTCCATATTAAGAAAATAAATATGTAATCTCTAACATAATTTTTTCACCGGAATGTAAATACAATTTAGTATAACAGATGAGAAATCATCAAAGAGTTTTTAGTTCCCTAGCATATTAAATTTTGTAGTTTGGGAGCTAAATGCAGCATATCATTAAGCGTAAACACATCTGTTGAATTCTGAAAGCTTTTCGTTCTTGAAGACGCATAGTTCACAATTTTGCTACTGATTTTCAATTTCGTGAGGACAGAATTAAAAATAAATTTCCTACTTTATACCACATAAAGCACTCTAAATTCTAGAGTGGTTCGATGATTTCTTGAATAATTCTAAACTACCATCGGTTCTTTGATCCAAGTCTAGGTTTATCGTCACAATACAACTGAAGAACTACGCTTCCAGCTGTTGACACACCACCCATTTAGGAGGCAAGATCCAGAGAACACAGTGAATAAAATCTTATCCACAACACTGCACTTATTTGACGAATTCTCCGAATGCTCCGACATCAAAGGTTTTCAGTTGTAGACCTATCGATTTCCTTTTTAGAAAGTTCCAAATATTGACTCATTTATGAAGTTTCCGCCAGTGCCCTTTGTCTAGAAGGAAAGTCAACGATGAATAAGATCATGTCCATAGTAAAATGTTATAAAAGGAGGTATATTTAAAGTAATTTTTGACAAGTGCAAATATATTTCATTTGATAAGGTGAAATGAACTTAGCATGCACCTAATGTGAATGGGCAAAAACACATTTTAACTCTAGCTTTGAAATTACAATGCCATGATCCGTCGGTTTGTGTGTACGTAATTGAAGTAATTCTTTTTTGTAAGCTTGAGTTTTTAAAAAGAATTCCTTTATCTAAACTTAATAATCATATGCAGTCAAAGAAAAAGAATTTACTGGATATATACAATGATAAACACTCTATGAAATTATTAACTGTCAAAATAAGTATGCGGAATTCTTCAAAAACTCCTTTCACAAATATATTACTTTACTTGAAAGAGGGTTCTTCTCTCTTTTTAAAATTTCTACACGTTTATAAAAGTTTTTCAAAAGGGAAAATAAAAATTTGCGCTGAAGCTTGCTCACGCTGGAAATTTTTATAAGCAATTTCTGTATCAAAGCAAAGTTCTGTTTCGGTAGTAAAGTTATTTATTCAAAAATCAGTACAATGCATGAATGCAAATGTCCTTTCATGAAATTTTTTTATATAAAACGAACCATGAAGAATAAGTAACATAATATCGGTAAAAGGAAAAAGCATTATCCATTATTAAAAAATAAAAAAAAAAAATTATAATTTTTAAATTAATTAATTTAGTTTAGTTTAGATTTCATTAAAGTCGCACTAGATGCAACAGGAGGTCTATTGGGGACGGACCTCGTAATTTTCAACCACGGTTAACTGACGAGGACGACACCTGAGCTGGCACCTCACCCTCCTAACTTCCACACCGGTAGAATTTTAGGCCAGATTTAATTTACATCAGCCCCGGCTATACAGCGCGTCTATGGCGGCCAAGGGTAGATCCCGCGACTGAGCGAAAACCTCCGGTCAGGAATTCAAAACCATAACCACTAGGTACTAGACTCAATTTTTGAATAATACTGAAACAAAGAAACAAAACTTAAGCACAACAGAGGGCAGAAAAATAAGCGATAAATGGACTATAAAGGTTTGAAATTGTTTGTATTCAATATAGATTATTGTTTATATAAAATATTTATGTAATTATTGTATATAAAAATATTTTTAAAAAGCAACTGTATTAATTTATGCTACTATATATTAAAATGTTTCCAAACATTATTTTTATCAGAAAAATAATCTATTAAAACTATCTAAAATAAAAGTTATTTATATCAGAATTCGAATAATCAAGTTCTTCCAATAGCATTTAAAATAGTAGCTTGAACATTTGCATGTGCAAGAAATCTGAAGAGTTCACATCTAGGAAAGTAAAGCTACACCTGTTGCGAAAATTCCGTTGAGAGCTCAGAAAATAATCTTGAGTCACCATCATTTCTTTACGGTGAGAGCCCGACTTTGCAAACCTATCAAAAAAAGAGACTTTTATAATTAATTAATTAATAATGACTTTTCTGAAAGTAAGAGTGTGTTTAAACAACTGCATTAATTGGTTCATGAGCTGTTTTTCAACATCAGTACATTTTTATTGTTTTTCCACAAATGTGTGTGTGTGAAGTATCTCTCTCTCTCTCACATTATATATATATATATATATATGTAATTATTTATTTACAAAACTCTCTATTTTAGTGTTACAAAATGCCTTTTTTAACGCTTTTTTTAATAAATTTGAAACTTATATTTTAAAACACATAATTTATATCCTCAGAAAATGAAGAAAAATAATACAATGTATTTTTATTTTTTAATAATTGCTAAAATCAAAGTTCATGGACTTAAAATATTTCAGAAACTCAAAAAAAATATTATTAAATTCGATATTCTTACAGGGTATTTCAAAGACACATAATTCGATGGTTGTGTGTCTAGGAAGTTCATTACGGATACCACATCAATATATTCTGTTATTAGTGGTTTGGTAACTCACATTTCTGTTTACTTAAGGCTACACAGTACCCTAAAAATGACAAATTTATCGAAAATTTTTTTTTTGCATTTTCCTGTAGCCTATACATTTGGGAATCTTGGCCCCAAATTTTAGATCTATTAACCAATTAGTTTTTAAGATATTTGAAGTTTTCTGAGCATTGTCAGTCACTATTTTTGACAGCTGAGGGGGGCGTGGTTAGTTTCGGTTTCATTTTAAAGCATTTTTCCATTCTTAAATTTAATTAATTACTGATATTTTTTAAATAATATCGATACTTGCAGAGAAGTAGATATTAACTTCAACTTTCACTACTAAAATCATTTATGTTTGTTTATATTTTGAGTTCTTGATGTGCTTATAGTTACTTAGCCAAAATTGATAAGAAAAGGTATTTCTCAAGACCAATATTTATTCTGCATATAATTTATATAAGTTAAAAGTTATTTTAAATTGTTTAAGTGAAGTTTTTTCTGTTAAAAAAATGCCACGGACAAAACTTTCGCAGCTTGAGAAGAGAATCAACACTTCTAAGAGATGGAGTACTGCTGATAATGACAATGCTAAAAACCTGCTTTAGTGGATATAACTACAAAACTTCAGAATACAAATGTCTTTAATATTTCTGCTACATATAAAAGTATCTTTCAAATTACATTATAGTGGATACTGAATGTTTGTTTACAGATAATTTTGGAATATTTTTAAGCAATATTTGCCATAGTGTATCTTTAAAACTTTGCTATGGTCAAAGAAATAGATTTGCATATAAAGTGAATGTTGTATGTGTTAATTGTGACCAAACCTAGAGTGAAACATGTTCATAACAATTAATTGATGCTATATTATATCAAATGTTAGCAAGCATCAATTTTTTAATGTTCCATTTGATGTAAATATGAGATTAGTGCAAGGTATGTTAAGTTTGTGACTTGGCTACTCATCGTTGGAAAAATTCTGCATGCATATGAATTGAAATATAATGTTTAGTAAAACTTAAAAGACATTATGAGCCAAAAGGTCTGATTGGACATCTTGTTGGGTCAAATCAGCCGTTGCTTTATATTCGTAAAGATGTCATTGAGGCGTAGGGCTCAAGGAATGATAAAGATATAGTCGGTATTGGAATGTCATATGATGGAAGCTGGTTGACAAGAGAACATACGTCAACGTCAAATATCGGAATAAAATATGTTATCGACTTGCTGACTGGCTTTGTGATAGACTACGAAGTAATGTCAAAGCGACGTGGAGAATGTGAACAGACTAAATTTGAGCTTGGAGAAGAAAGTGCTGAATTTCGTATTTGGTACAAAGGACAACAAAATGTTTGTAGTACAACACATGTCGGATCATCTAGTGCAATGGAAGTAAATGCAGCTGTGAAATTATGGGAAAGATCTGAGAGTATTAGTTTCCGGGACACAATCTTGCTCTTTGACTCTCGGTGTTTTTACCAGTTATCATTAGCATGTGGAAAAAAATCAGGTATTCACAAAGATTGGGTAAAAATAACAATCAACGAAGAATATTTGCCCAAAATCTTGCCTATTTATCAGCGATTATCATCAACTGAATTATTAAGTACATGTGTCAGAGGTTTGACACACAATTCTAATGAAGCATTACATTCGATGATATGGGACAAATATTCCAAAGAAAATACAGCTTCTAGGAGTCGTGTTGATTGCCATGTCGAGTGCAATACCTGAATTTATTGTTGGAACATTAAAAGCTCTAAAAACATTTCAGGATGCTAATTGAATTTGTAACAAGTTTGTCATCAGAACATTTAGTGTACTTTACTCATTATAGGAGAACCTATTTCAGAAAGAAAAGGAAATCTGCAAATTTTAAAGTTGCGCAGAAAAAAATAAAACTTGCTAAATTGCGTCGACTTAAAATTCAGAAAAAATTAGGTGCTATGTACAAACCTGGTAGTTTTTAACTTTTTTTAAACTTTTATTTATATCATTATTATTTTTTATAAGTGTATTGTGTTTTAAAACTTTTGTGAAATTATTATGTTAACTTTAAGCTGAATTATCTGTCATCGTAAAAAATGCTATATCGATATTTTGCAAAAACATATTTTGAATAAATAAAAATATTTGCCATAATATTTAATTAAAGTAGTGTTTTCATATATTATATAAGTAGTTAAATAATATATTAAAAATTTAGATCTTTGCAAGTATTATTAGTTTTTGTTTTATGCCTTTAAAAACTTTAAATGCATTTTTCTCAGACTTTTATTTTTGAAGATGTAAGTGTTTTCTAATCCCTAAGGCTTTTTTTCTGTTCAAGATAGAGTCTTGAAATTTTTTATACATACTGAGATATATGTGTTCTATAAAAGTTAGTATGGATTTAGGTCTGGGATCCCTAGTTATTTTTTTAAAAAATGTTAAAGTTAATATTTTAAAAATTTTCCTGTTTTTTTCCAGTTTAGCTAGAAAAATAATTATTAAAAATCAACAAGGGAACAGATTTTCAAATCCATACTAACTTTTATTTGCAATAATGTATGAAATATAAATCACTCAAAATAATTAAAAAATTTCAAAAATTGTGTATTTTATAAGGGTTTAAAAAAACTTCAAAATTTTTAAATTTTTTTAAATTTTAAAATAAGGACTAGTTAAATTGACTTTTTATTTTCAGAATCAGTTTAATAATATAGTATGAAAACAATACATAAGTTACTTTTAATATTACTGTCTCCAAAAAAAATGTTTGAAAAAGAGTACCGTGTAGCCTTAAACATTTAAGGAGTAAAAAATATTTTTGTATTGATTTAGGTTACATATAATTCAGGATTAAAAAAGCAATTTTCTGTTATAAATTTAAATTAAATCTGAAAATATAAACAGGGAACAAAAGCTGTTATGATCATTTTCTTAAGTAAAACAATTTTACGAAAAAAACTTAAGGAAATTTAAAACAACTATTCTTTTAAAAAATGCTTCAATCCTAGTAATTTAAATTATTGTAGTCTGATGTTAGAATTATCATTTGTAATTTTTGTCCCCTAAATGTTTACCGAACAATTTAAAATATTAATGCCTTAAAATGTTTTCAACTAGTTTCACAAAAGGAAGTCTGCAACATTAAAGAAAACAAATTCATTTAATAAAATACATGTTAAAATTTAATTCCTTGTAATACGTTTCGAAATATTTCTTTTCGATATACTTGAATGCTATGGTAACTGCATGAAATATATGATAATATTTTAATCCAAATAACAATAAACCAATAATATCAGGTTTTAAAATATATGTATCATTTTTAAAAAAGTATTTTAAAGGACATTAAAATTTTTTAATCAGTTATTTAACACTTCTAATATAAAATAATAGGAAATAAATTCTTAGTATTATTAGTAATATTATTATAAGTATAGATATTATTAAATCATTTAGTGTTTGTCAGAATTTTCTTAAAAATTGTGTTGTTTGATATTATAATAAATAAATTATGTCTAATTCAATTAGTAGCGTTTATTTAGTTGCCATTTAGAAAAAATGTACGAACTAACTTTAATAGTACACTTATGTCTTCTGTTTTGAATTTTAGTATAATTTATTTTCAGATTCACCTTAAACGTTCCTCCACACAGAATATTCAGAACATGTTGCTCTTCTAATTGTGTTCAAAAAATAGTGGGAAAATTATGGGCAATAAAGAAGATGTAAAAGACAGGATAAATTGATATGAATTTCAGGTCATAAAAATAAGCAAATTATTTTCATTAATTGATTTTTTTTGTTTTGAGCATTAAATTATATTAATACAGGAGAATACAGCTGATTCTACTTGGCTTTTTTGAACGAAATGCTTACAATGTATGTGTGAGTGAAAAATTACACTTAAAGGGAACGTCTTCGACAAGGACAATTGAATTTATTCTCTGCCAAGTTGTTCACGTTTATTAAAATTCAAAGCGATAGATGTCAAAAAATATTTATGAACATGTTTCTGCAAAGGAAATCTTAGTTTTGCATACATAAATTATTCTACATGAACTATTAATATTCAGAAGCCTTTTTACATCTGTAAGTCGTAAGCTTACCCTTAGGTATATCTTGCATTAGATTCAAGGTATTTGTAACATTGGTTAGAGCATTCCATACATTGAGCATAATCTTCAATTCAGAATCTCCATTTAATAAAATTTTTAATTTTCGTGATTCAAATTTCTCTTAATCTTTTTACCTAATATAGTGCTGCACCTAAAATTTAGGAAAATTCATAAGACAAAAATTGCATTCATTCCATAAAAAGCAACCTTGTTTTTATACAGTGCAAAATATCCCCAATGTGGATTTAGAAAATTTTTTGAAAAAATTATCAGAAATTTAGGGAAACTGAAAAATCAGATATTATTTTTCTCCATGGCGTTACATATTTGTTTGCTATTTTTAATTTCAATTTGTTAGAGTTTTAATAAATTGAAATTCATTGTTTAAGATTCCACATAAGTTTACATTTTTTAACATAAACAATAATACACTGTAATAACAAAAAAAATAAGAAATATTTATTATAATTAATTTACACCTAGAAATAAAAATATATTTTCATTTAAAATAATTTTCCTAATCCTAACAAAATGGAACAAAACAATTTTTAAGCAAACTAATTTAAGGTTTTTTTTTCTTTGATTAAATATACTCATACGTATTAGTGTGTTATTAAATAAGAATATGTCATACTTTTAATTATTCTTCATGAACTCATCAACAACAAAAAAGTTTATAAGAAGCTGAAGGACAAAAATTAAGAATGTAATTAAAATTTGTAGCTCGTCTGCCGAAAGAGAGTTCCAAGGTTCAAAACCCTTTGCTGATAACATTAAAAATTCCCATAAAACTTAGTTTAATTGTGTGCTGTTTTCGAAAACCTTCAATAATATTCTTTACATTTCTAGGGCAGTGCTCCGAAATATTCTTATGTAATATATAAACATATGTGTTCTTAGCAAAATTCAGTTTTACACTTGATATTACGTTATTCTGTTTTTTTATTTACATTATTCAGATATCACACACACATAGTTGTGTGTTTAATTTAACTTGCTCTAACATCTATCCGATTATTCAGAAACAAAATATTCCACTTTAATTGAGGCACTAAGATATTTCAGCTTTAACACTTGATTCAGATAATAAAATTTTAAATAGTTATACAAAACCATAATAAAGTTATTAGAAGTAAAATAAACATTTTTAAAAATATGTATGCTAACTTTTTTGAAAGAATTGTTTATGTTTAAAAATAGAAGTTCTTGTAAATGCTTTGAACTGAAACGAGAACGTTTCTTTTTAAATACATAACCAACCTCATTAAAAAGTTGTTTCTGTATGATCCGGGTGTTACGCACATATTAAAGCTTCTCTTTATAATGTTACCTATTTTAGAAAAAGGGAAATAGGTTTTGACCACAATAACAGTTTTTTGCTGTTTTCTTTTAGATGTCTACAAATTTCAGCTACTGCAATTTACACCTTTGTACCATAAAAGAAAGAAAATGTGTACGCAAATGTAAAAGATACTGCTCTTTTGTTTATTTTTAATTCTAAAAAAGGAAGTTTTGCTACTTTCTGGCATCTGGAAAAACACAGTTTTATCGAAATCGGTTCATAAAAACAAGCCACAATCTTCTAGTTAAAGTTTCACTTTCGGTTGTGGTCCTCATGTTATGGTTTTCTCTAATTCTTTCGCAACCATATTTATACACGTAGCTATTTTTAAATCGTTTCCTCTTTATCATATGAATCTTTATATTCAAATAATTTAAATTGATTATTCAAGATTTCTAAGATTAGTGTTTCATTAACTCTACACAAACAATTTGAATGGATAGTCAATTAAGTAGTTCTTTAACAACATTTAGAAAAATTCATTAAAATTTTGCTTCCTTATTTTTTCACAAACTTGAGACTTTTTGCTTAAATAGGAACTTGACTTCCTATATCCTTTTACGCACCAGCTAATTTAGTCACTTCTTCGAAAGGCTTAACAACAACAGACAACTCCTTGCAAATAGTTTACTCCTCTGTGTTAACAGTAGGGATATCTCTATCAATTAATACTATTGTTCTTTTTTAAAGCCTATTGTAAGTTTGGGATTCTCTCTATCATATAATAAGTAAAGTTATGCTTAGTGCTATTTTGTATCTGTTATAAACATTTTCTTCATTACTTCCATTCTACTTAGAGTAATTAAAATATTTTGGCTTCTTGAAGTGCTCTTGTAAGAAAAACGCTGTTTTTTTACAATACCTATTAAGCCCTTAACTAGTTTTGCAGCATCCTAGATATATTATAGGAGTGAGAAAAGAGCGAGCAAAATTTTGAATTGATAATTTGATCATGAAAGCATTTGTTGGGTTTGTATCGTTCCTTAATTATAACTGCTAAGACTTTGTTTGAATTTCTAATCATTTTTATACATGAAGGGAAGATTACACTTGAAATGAAAATGGAAATAGAACATTGTAGAAATATTAAGATTTTACCTCAAAATCCTTAAATGGCAAAAAGCTTAGATACAGCCAGAAATTTTCATTGCCAGTTCAGTCCAGGTATCTGTTGCTGAACAAATGTGTTCTACTGAATGCAAATATTTTAAAACGGCTCTTTTAAATTTATTTGATTTTTGCTGGTATCATGGCTTTAGAAATAATTTCTTTGCTTTGTAAAATATACTCAGGATTTTAGACGCTCGTTAATTGAATAAAACCTTATACTCAATTATTGAGAGTAAATGGAAGTTCAAGAAAATTAATTTCAGTACGTTTTTATCTATTTTTTTTTCCTTTGGCGTGTCGGTGAGTTTTTCTGACTGAGTGAAAAAGAATACAAAGAGAATTTCCACTTTGTTTTGTAAGGAGGGATTGATCTAAGAAATTCCGGGCGTTTCTGGATTTAATTGAATAACAATTTCAGCGTTAATTTAATGGGACTCATTATCATCTGAAAAATGGGTAATAACATTTAAGACGAGAACCCGAGTTAAAGTGAACCGCAGGATGTCTTCTGTCTAAACATTTTTTGAGATTGGAAGCGGTGGTGCGATTACTATTTATCTCAACACGGGGATCGCATTTAGAAAGCTTGTTGTTTTTTCAACAACAGTTAAGCGGAACTACACTGAATTAGTTTTTATTCTTTTGGTCATATTTATAATTTTACAGATTATTGGGACAGAAGAAAAGAAAAATTCAAAGCTAGAAGAAAAAATGTTTAAAAAGCTTCAAATATTAATAATTTAGATTAAATATGTATAATAAATATTAATAAAACTTAACTTTTACAATTAATATATTTTGGGATCCAACCCGCCCTTCTCAGTCCGATTACCATGCCCCTCGTAAAATCGTCTGTCTTCTGGAATTGCATCCGTTGACAACGGACTGGCATTCTGTGCTATTTCACTTGTTCTATACGACATGAAAATCAACTCGGCTTTGGTTTTGGTCAAAAGTGAGTTCGCGCGGCACCGACTTTGCACAGAGCTTTCTGAAACCCAAATATTCGTGAATGATATGATGTACACGTTCAGTTGATATCTTTGGAGTATCTGCTATTTCATTCAATTTCAATTTATGTCATTCAAAATCATTTTGTGTAATTTTTTAATGTTTTAGTCGGTAACAACTTCTTTGGGGTTTCCACTGCGTTCACAGCCTTTGGTGCTCCTTTCACCACGTCTAAACTTAGCATACCAATCCTTGATGGTTGATTTTTCTGGAGCAGTGTCCGGAAACTCGGCATCAAGCTAAGTTTTTGCTTCAACTGTATTTTTTCCCTTCAAAAAGCAATATTTTATCAACACGCGAAATTCCTTTTTATCCATTTTTTTTACAATAACAAAAGTTACTTCACTCAAAATGCTATAATTCACAAACTAATGATCCGACAGCTGTCAAATTTATACACGCATCTTTTTAGGGTTAGGGCTAACTAAAAAAAATATGAATTTAATTCCAGTAGCGCCATCTACGTGTCAGGACGGGGACTTTTCAATTAACTAGTTATAAAATAGTTATTTGTAAGGTTTCATTACAATCTGAAATACTTCTATCAGTAACATAATGGACTATTGTTTTTGGTGGGAGGGGGGTGGCATACCGGTTCAATTTTCAACTTATTGTTTGCATTAACTGCAATTACTTTTTGCTTGAATATCTTCAACTTAATAATTTATCGTTTCCTTTCATTTTAATATTGGACAAACTATTGTCAATTTCTCGGCATTTGATCGTATACTTTAATTCTTATAGATTGAGTAATTTAATAATAATTATACAAAAGAAATGCAACTTGGGTGGCTAAATCTGTTATTTGCAAAACTTTGTATAGAACTTTTTTATTATTATTTTTTTAATTTTGTGTTATGTTGCTGTTATTTTCAAAAATTTATATCCACTATTACCATGACACTACTAATATATATATATATATATATATATATATATATATATAATATAATATAATATAATATAATATAATATACTATAATATGAAAAATATGCATAACATTAGGATTGCAAAGACTGCTGGTTAGTGGTCTAGCTATGAAGATATTTTAAAACTTTTCTACATAGTATACAATTACAAACACATATTTTATTCAATGGATTCCAAATATAATTAGCAATTAAAATTCTGTTTTGTGTTCCATTCGATTTGATTTCTATTTAGGATTGTATTCATTATGAGATTTTTATTAAATATTACCTATTTTAAAACTTTTTATAATCAACTTAACTATGTTTTATTGAAATTCATATCTTATCTGGCAATTGTGCATAGTATTAAAGACCTTCATATAAAGTTTTCTTTGCACATATTACACTTTAATTTAAATCACATGTCACAATATCTTGAAGTTAAGCTTATGCATCTGTTGTGATTGGATTTTATTCTATCACGAAAAATTTGGGATAGGGTATATTTTTGTTTTTAAAGTTTTAAATCTTTAACTAAAAAGATCTTATTTCAGCTCTTTTTTGTGATTTAAATTTTTCACTAAGTAAAAGAATATTTTAATTAGATAGATGTATTTGAAGTTGTATTTAATTGAATAAAAATTTTAATCGAAAAGTTTTTAATTCGAAAAACTTAAAGGAAATGTTCTTAATTGGGAAATACATTTGATTCAAAAAATGTTTATAATTGAGATTTTTTTTCCTTTCATTTTCTTTTTTTCTATTGTTTTCCTTTTTTCGTTTCCTTTGCTTATAATTTGCATTTAGGAGTTATCTAATTTTGGTCAAACAAGATATATTGGGGGAGGGTGAGTACCATAAAACATGCTTAACCTACAATCCAGTCCCCAGTTTCCATGTGCATGTTTTGTTTTTGTTGGATATTAAAATTATTCCTTTTGTTTAAAAATTTTTCAAACCTTATTCATTTAATTTAAATAGTTATATCAATGTATTCTTTGTTGATTTTTGAATTTTAATTGGTCTCTTTTTTATGTGTTTTAATACTGATTTAATTGCTTTATCATATGCATATATATATATATATATATATATATATATATATATATATACATATACATGTACACTCTATAAAAAAAGATGTAACGAGAAGGATTGGTCCGATGGATACAAGAATTAGCAGATGAGAAAATTATGTACTAAATAGAAAATGATTAGTATTTCAGAATAATTCAATGATTTATTTCAGAGTTACGTAGTTTTAAGTTAACGAGCTCAATAAGGTGTTCACTCAACTCTAACCTGAATGTAAGCTGCCACACAACGTGTCATAGAGTGATAAAGCTTCCTGATGGTCTCCTGCGGTATTCCTAGCTAAATTTACTCCAATTCTCGGGCGAGGTGTTCAACATTCCCTGGTAGATGCAGACATCTTCCCATCATATCTCTGACATACTCAAATGGAGAGAGATCTGGTTAACAAAGAAGTGTTTGACAAGCTGTAAGATAGTTCATGAGAACACGTGCCATATGTTCTCTAGCATTATTTTGCTGAAAAATAGGGCCAGGGTATTACAAAAGGAACGGTAGCAAAACAGATCTCAGAATGTCGTCGAACCCTGTACTGTAAGCGTGCCTCTAACGACGACAAAAGGAGTCCAGATATGAAGGGAAATGGCTACCAGACCATAACTACTGGTTGAGAGTCTGTGTGGCATGCAATAGAGAAAGCAAGATCAGCTCTGCCCTAAAAGTTTCCAGACAAGTCTTGGATGATTGTAAGGACACAATTGGAAGGGGGATTCGTCGCTAAACACTATACATCCCCAGTCAGCATCATTCTAACCTGATCGAGCAAAGCACCACTGTAATCTTGCTCGACAGTGTACAGACGTGACAGGCCGGTAACGTAACGATCGGAACGAGCGTAGATTTCACTCTATCAGCTACCAATGAATGGTCCTGGTGGACACTTGTGTGATGGGTCGCACGTCTGATGGAGGATAACGATGAATCAGGCACTATGACGGCTGAACTAACTATCACTCTGTCCTCTCGATCTGCTGTGGCCTAGGTCGAACGTAACTATCATGACGCTGAAATCTGTAATTGTCCACCCATTCTTCTCAGCATCTTCTGATCGCCGTATTGCTTCGAACCCTACGATGAGTGATTCTCCGATTTTCCCAACCTGACTCTTTCAATCCAATAATACGTCCTTATTCAAACTCTGACAGTTACTCGTAATGAGTTCGAATCCTGTGGCAAGTCATTTTTACAATCGTTGAAAAGTACTCCAAATCGCAATGCAACAGAAAATGTGACCATCAGAATGAGAATCGCTTCTTAGATACAGCTGCTGAGTGCGCAGTTCAGACGCTCTGTAGCTTCCGCTATTCTTTCAATGGACACCAAGTTATAATCATTTGCATGTTCGGTCCAAATGTCTTTATATACAAAATTTCATTACATTCGGGCAATCTCTTCTTGTTGCGTCGTTTTTTGTTATAGCATATATATATATATATAGTATATATGAGCGCTGTTCATAGTAAAACTGGTTCAAGCAGCATTTCTATTGTCTCAAACAGTTATTAAATACACTAAGCAGTATAATTTAGAAAGATAAGAGTTTTATATTCGATGGCTTTTAAAAGCTCAAAAATTACACATTGCCGAGCTTTGTTCTTTTTAAGAGTTGCTTCATTTGCTCAAAAAAAATTATGTAAATATTATTGAAACCTTTAAGCGAAATATTGTAACATGTTTTGTTGAAGATTTTAACATAATTACATATTACACAAATTGCCAAGGAATAATGATCATCAACATTACAAATTTTTTTTATAGTAACATAATTTGTATTCCTAGCTTATTCTGTTCTAAATTTATAGAATTTTCCATCTGATAAACTACTGAATGATGACACAGTTTTTCACGTATCCTAATGTCATAAATCAAATTGGAAATAGCATAGGATTTTGTGATAGTTTGCTTCGAAAAACACCACATCGGGAAGTCAAGAAATTTTAATAACATTAAGTTGACACAACATACAAAAACGATCAATAGCAGACCTGAAAATCAACGATGTTATAAATTACATGCCATCTACATATCATGGTTACTTTAGCCCCTTAAAAATACGGATATAAATATGTTGTGAGTTATCTAATAATAATTAGAATGTAATATTTATTAATAGGAATAAAAACTATTTTTTTTTAAATTTTATTATATAAAATTAAGTAGTTTTTTTTTTCCTTTGATAGGAATTTAATTTTCCCCAGATATGTATGCTGTGTTAAATAAGTAGAAATATCATTTCATTCATTCTAAATGTGGTCTATTATTTTAAATGTAGTCTATTATAGGAAGTATATTAGCCAAAATATGTTTAACATCGAAAAACACGCATAATATTATTTTCAGTAATTTTTAGGTTTCGTCTATTTCTATGCCTACCTTACTTAAAAAAATTCGTTAAGAATGATTAAATAGAAGGTTTAGTAAGTTCCTATTGAAAACTATAACATAATTTGAAATATTAAAACCGTTTTAAATTTATATAAATGTCGTTAAGTGTTTATATATATATATAAATATATATATATATATATATATATATAT
>BMAW01083522.1:0-12459 GCA_019974015.1 Nephila pilipes
CGGTAACGCTGCGTTCAGTTGCATTATTGCTTTTGTTGCTTTTATTATTTAGATTATCATTTTCTGCTTTCATGATATATATATATATATATATATATATATATATATCCATGAGCATTTATCTTAATTTCTTCTTTTCTACATAACGAAATTTTGAATTTTGACCTAAAACATTTTTTCTCTTTGGGAAAGTATGGTACCAGTACAACATTGTTAAGCCAGCCTAAATATGTCTTAAGCAAGACTCAGAATTTTAAAAAGTAATATTTCCTTTTCTTTATATTTTATGTTCATGATTATTCTTGAATTTTTAATCTTCCATTTCCACTTTTTCATGAGTACAGTTTTATCTGATGGTCATCATTTATAGGTTTAGTTTAGTAATTTTTGCTGGAAAATTTGTCTCTTACTTAATTGTTTTGTTTTGTAATGTGTTGTTGTCTCTCTTGTTTTACGTTTTTAAGTATACGTAAAAATATAATTCAAATGTTTTCTTTTCATTTAATTTTTTCTTTAATCATAAAAAAATTGATTAACATGCTTCAAAGGTATACTCTGAAATTAATTTTGGGGATGCATATCATCATTGCAGTGAAAGAAGCAATTTCTTTAGTTTAGAATTACCATTTGGTAAAAAACTAAAGAATAAGCTATATCAGTCTAATTTCTTTTAAATGCATTTCGGATGTACAGTTTCTAAAATTATTTTTTAAATATTTCATTGTAGAAAACTATCTTTCAGCAGTAAAAGGCGACTAAAATTTTCTAAAGTTTATACCTATGTTGAATTTTCTAAATTTATTCTATCGTAAAAATATATATTTACGTTGCACTCTTGTAAAACTTCTATAGCAGTTAATATCTAGTCTGTTGGGCCAATAATTTATTTTTCCATTCAGCTGATATTTTGCAGTCAAAATACTAATACTACAATATGACAAATCTGAAGAAAATGTTTCTTTTAGTATTATTCAACTTATTTTCACATCTGCAGATATGAATGAATTCTCCGGTATGATCTATAGGGATGCACACACCTCTCTTTGTTATTAAACACATTTCAAAAACAGCAAATACTTTTCTATACTTTTTTCAAGTATTGGCCTAGGTGGAATAATTTTTTCTTTTATAGGTGAAGAAAAGTAAACGAGAGTAGAAAAATGTTTATTTCTTTTAAAGTTTAGAATATTTACAAGAGTATAGTAAAGAATTATCCTGAAATATTTCAATTTCTAAAAAAAATCATGGGGGATGCCTTTGTATCCCCCTAGTTACGCCCCTGATTTGCTTTCTTTTTGCAAAATAGTTTTTTTTCTTCTGCTTAAGTTTTGCTTCTATACTATTGTTACTATTTTATTTAATTAATTCTTTATATTTTTGAATAACTGTTTTCATTATATATATATATATATATATATATATATATATATATATATATATATGCTCAAGATGTGGCTATTAAATAACAAGACAGATGCTGTAAAATATTTAATTTTGACAACATACATATTTACTTATTATCACCTTGAATATACACCACTCCTCTATCCCTACAACATTCCATGCGAATCTTCCATTGTTGAAAAAAGTGCTGTATGTATTTTCAACCAGCTTCTTCAGGACGCGGGCTTCTCTTCCTCATTCACAGCTTCAACGGACTCAAATCTTGTTCCTCTTAATGCAGATTTCACCTTAGGAAATAGAAGTCGCATGCCACAAGATTCTGCGAATAAGGTGGATGGTCTAACCCTGGGATGCTGTACTTGGCTAGAGATTGACAATGAGAAATGACTTGTCCTTAAACAATTCGGGACGTTTTTTTCTTTATCCTTTCACGGAGGCAAGAAGACTGGCAAGAAAGTGAAGGTTGATCAGTTAATAGTTTGACCTTCAAGAAACCAGTGAAGATACACAATTCCATGAAAAAATCTATTATCATTGCTTTGAATTTTGATTTACTCATTAGAGCTTTTTCGGCCCTCGGTGACGATGGACTTTTCCACTACAGGTGTTGGCTCTTCTAACCCTGATAGACTGCAGGAGATCTGAACTGACATTCAAAGACATTCAAAATGAAATTACATATCCTCAAACCTAAACCTTAAATGCTATCGACGATTTCTCTACACCTGCTCATTCAGTCACCAACCTACCTGTCACTATTTCAAATGGAGATCAAAATATTGACGCGTGAGTGCAAGGAAATAAAATGTGGTTTTTAGAGAAAGAAATTGTGATACCGGCTGCCCTGATAATATTGTGTAATGGCAAAGGTGAATTATGGGTTGCTGATGGGCAAGCTGCTGCTCAGATCATTCCAAAGTACTATAACTACCACCTAATCTAACACTACATTCCATGCGAAACAGAATGTCCAGAAAGATTTCTCAAGCAAGATAACTTAAATATCACTTCAACGCAATACAGAGGTTTTTTGGATTATTTCAGAAATTTTCTGAAGTTTTCGACTAATCTAGGAAATCCAAAACCTTAAAATGAAAGGTTAAACAGCAAAAATACTGGCACCAATGCTTCGGTAAGCGAACATGCCAATAGAGTGTCACCTACAGAGTGTAGTTTAATACCAGAAGTTCGGAAGATATTATATGGAACCAGAATTCAGCCATCTGAGAGTCATTGATCGCCTCCGGTAGTCTTGGTAAAGAAATAAATAAAAGTAGGTGCTTCCGTGTATATTACCACCACCTCAATAAGATTACTAAAAAGGTATGTACCCCTACCACGCATAAATAATACATTAAATTGCTTAAAGAATGCTACATTTTTCTCCACCGTTTTCTCTCATTTTCGTTAACTTTAAACTCGTACAGTCCCATCTGGGGTGGGGAACGCCGTCTTCTCGAGGTCAACTGCATCTACCTCAGTTCACCAGTAACAATATTTGTAAATTGAGACAGATGCAGATGACAATGAAAAGACAGCGTTTCTCACCCCAGAAGAACTGTATGAATTTAAAGTTTTGCCGTTTGGCCTATGTAATACCCCCGCAATATTTGAAAGAACAATGGAAAATCCTTTACACCACTTAAAAAGGATAATGTACCTCTGTTACCAAGACGACACCGTGATTTTTTCCGAAACCTTCGAAGAACATCTTGAAAGGTTAAATTTGTCCAGGACAAGTTAAATTATGTCAGCTGTTTTCAAATGTCAAAGATTTTAAATGATGTCAGGATCTTTTTTGAACTCTATTCCTATTATACCATCGTTTCAATAAAGATTTTTGCTGTCAGATTCTAGCCTTTCAGGAGCTGTTAGAGGACTTTAGGAGCTTTGATGTCCGGTCATTCCTTTCATCAAAGGTCCATCAAAGTAGCTCTGACGAAGACCAGTCAGCATCGAGAAGGTCGCGCATCGTGACGCTAACCGTCTTATCTGTACAAACGGGAGGGGTCAATGTCCTCACCAAGACAAAAGCGAGACTCATCACTAAAGATGACCCTTTACTATTTCACATGCCCCAGTGCTTCTGTTTTGAGATACCATTACAGTTTCAGGCAACGTTGCCATGGTATAAGGAGCAATCTTCATAATGGTTTCAGTGCAAGCAATCCAGAAGCATGAGCCGTCCGCTTATGGTATGACATTTTCAGGATGATGCAGAAAGGGCGTCACGATTCGCATAATGTCTAGAATTGTGGCAACTGGTGTGTTTTGCGCTTATCCCGAAATTCTAGTTCGTGTGGCTCTTCCTGAACCTATTTGTCGTGAGCGATACAGTTCTTTGTACTCAATTTCGCCAATAGCTTGATACTGTAACATTCATGTGATCGATATAAATTTACAATACGAGGAATGGCCATCCGCCTTCATGGAGACCTACGGTGCGGTTTTTCTCAAGGGCGTTCAACTGTTTAAATGGCTGCCCCTTTCTTCTCAAAGGCATTCGAAACTTCAAAGCGATAAATTAAACTCAAACACGCTAGTTAAAAATCAAAATTACACACTTTGGGAGAACCTTTAAAAAGGTTCTTAGTGGAGTGATAAGTCACGTGTTTGCTGACATCATTGGCATCAACGTGGTTGACACTTTAATCCTTTTCATGTATCACAGAGACCAAACAACTGCTTAATTTACATTTAGTTACATTGCTTCCTTCTAAGTACAACTTTCGTGACGATTAGTGTACATTTTTAAGATATATATATATATATATATATATATATATATATATATATATATATATGTTGGGTTGCATTGCTGTTTCCAAACAGCAAAATAAGTAAATTTTTTTTTATCATCTCTATTTTTTGATTAAGTTTTTTTTTTTACATAAATTATTGTTCTGAAACTGTTTCTCAAGTGGCAAATACAATCGAAAATTGTAAACTTAATTCTAATTTGACTTACTATAAACTATTATTAATTGAGAATGTCATGTTATGAGAAAATAAGTATGAGATAGTAAATTAGCATACTCTACTGTGTTTCTATCCTTTATCATGTTCAAACTATAAAAACATAGACATGATATATTTAAGAAATTTACTTAAAAATGTATCATGTACTGAGATCATTGTTAAAAGGAGGATATAGTTAAAATTCTATAGACAATAAATATTGCCGAGGAGAGAGCATACTTAAGGATAATGCTTGACAATAAAATTTATAAATTAGATATAAAATAGTTTTGTAAAAATATAAAAATTATTGTTATAGATTTCTGGGACAAATAATATCAACAATTGAGTAACAATTACTCCCCATTTACAAGAATAAGGTACAGTATACCATGCCAGAATACACGCCTCTCTCTATCATGCTATAGTTTTCTTTTTTTGTTTGAAAGCACAGTTTGTCACTGGTACCTGTGAATGCCCACATTGTTCAATGGCGGTGTCAAAAGAGTGAGTTAACGTTTTATGAAGCATCAATTCACCACACAATTTTCACTCAGTTTAGCTCCCACCTCCAGATCAAATATCCGTGCAGTGACATATTTTGTTCGTATTCGAATAAAAAAAATTACAATTAGAGAAATGGCAAGGAAAAAAGAAAAAAGATGAGAAGGAAAGGGAAATAAAAAATTAGATTGCAAGACAACTGTGAGTTTGTATAAATTTCCTTTGTATAATTCCTAGTTCAGGTGGCTAAATTTGAATAAAATGTGATTTTTTTTCCAAAAAAAAAAAAAGAAAGAAAAGGTGGGCAGCTGCCTTGAACCCTTTCAAACATAGCTCATATAAAATATATCTGTCTATATCACAGTAGAATCTTAGAAATCCGACTATATGGATAAATTGCTTGATACAAAATGGTATTTATGAAATGATCAACTTTGAAACACTAGCATTAGTTGTTACACTACTATTTTGAATAATTTTTGGGAAAACCATTACCATAAAAAGGGCGTTTCTAATAGCACAAAATCTTCGTTTTGCATTACCCATTTTGAATGAAAATAATTGAACTTTCAGCAATACAAAAAATCTTAAGCTAGGTATAACGATAAACTAGAAAGTAAAACAAATGTAAACAAACAATAAAACTTCTCTTTTTTCTTGCCATTCTAGATTAAAATATATTAAAAACCTATTTCCATATATATGATGACATTCTAAAGAAAATTTAGATTCATGTTTAGAAATGAATTTGGTTTGTGCCATTGTAAATATAAAGCAATATTTTGAGAAATAAAATGTAAACAAAAATATTTTTTCCCTGCCTGCAGATATGCACTTCCGGTTTCAAAATTAGCTACGAATAAAATTCAAATCCTTGTAACTAAAGAAGAGTTCTGAATAAGGTGTAAAAGCTAGAAAAGCACTATTGGAAAGAAAAAAGGTTTAAATTTTTTTAAATGACATTAAAATTATAAAATCGAAAATTTTTGAAGAACCTTTTAAAGGTGTACGGATACTTTAAATCAATCCCAGGTGGAAGAAAGGTATTTTACTTAATCTAAAATTAGCATATAATTCTCACAACCAAATTAAAAATTGATATAGTTTTAAAGAGAATCATTACCCTAGAAAACTTGTGGATGTTAGGAAAGCAAAATCTTTTCACTACTTGTTTCCAGGACGAGACGGAAATGTCTCGTTCTCTTCTTATTATAACTCCTGGAAACATCAGACACTCATTCAACTATGATTGCATAATTTGAAATCAGTCCATCAGTAAACATATGCAGGGGCTTTTAGAAATTAACTTTTCTTTAGATGCTTAATAGTAGTTGAAATTGCTCTCATTACATATTTTAAATAATCTTTAATTAATTTTTTCATTTTAAATTTATTTAATATATTTTATATTGTATGAAGGGATTGTGAACAAACTTTTTTTGCTCTGTAGATTCGATGTGATGTTCAGTGTATTTGTCTTTATGTAATTTAATAGGTTTTTTCTTTCATGTAAAGTTGAGAATGAATGGCAAAATTAGACTCTTCTCCCTCTTTTGACTTTACTATCTGTAATTCTTTTTCTTGAGATATTTTGAATTTTTGCTGTAGTTTTTAAAATTACTGGTCTTAATTTTTACAAAATTATTACGCTTTTTTAATAAGTAATGCTTGATTATTTTTTAATATTATGTTCTGAGCTGTTTAGACTTTTCTTTTTGCTATAATACTTCAGTTTCTTCAAATTTTTTAATAATCACTTTTAACTTTAATGTCAGGTCTGCAACAAAAAAAAATAATATAGAATTTTTTTGTTCTGTTTTCTTATAGATTTTATAATTGTAAAATTGAAACCTTTTTTAAAATTCCATCTGAACAAGTTTTTTTGTGAAACTCAAGCAGCTTAGTTTCATTTAACGTGGAGTTTTTTATTTAACTTAAAATATTAGTATTTTTTTAAAATCTAATTTCTTGGGCCATTATTTTGATTCTAAAATCTGCATAAGCATTATTAATTAATTAATAATAGTACTTTTTTTACTAATTATAATTGGACTCAATAATAAACGAAAAATATTACAATGGGAAAAGAAAGTGATGGAGTTTGACGTTAGGAGGACGGTCAGATGATTATATCAAACAGGTTTAATTAGTTTTATGGCGACAGGTTTAATAAGACATAATAGAATATTACTGGCTAGGTTGTGCATGTTGAAGTGTTCTCTGAGGAACAAAAAGGAATAAGTATAAACAAACCTGCTGTCAGATTAGATCATGTTTCGACAAGCTAAATGAATCTTCAGTATTTCGCTTGGTATAATGATTTGGCTATGATGCTTAAAAAATCAAATATAAGAGTGTGGGAATTGTCTTGGCTACCTTGGCACTACCACCTTCAACGTAAATTAGATGGTTAAATCTCGAGGTGTACGCAGAAATGTGTGTCCGTCTTTTCTTTAATTTTTTATATGATAAACTATATTTACTCCTAAAATAGGCGTGGTTCTTAACAAAATATCGACGCCAACCTCCACAAGAGAATCAATGAAGGGTTTGAGGAGACTTTATACTAACCATGTTGTTATGACCAACAGCAGGCAGGTGCTAAAATATCCTTGCTTTCTGTGCTTGTAAGAGCAGCAGAGACAACTGCATTGGACAAAAAAGAGAAGCTTCTTTCATGACTATCAATGTATATATATATATATATATATATGTATATATATATATATATCCTTATATATGTGTATTGTATAATAATATGTATATATATCATGTATATGTTATACCTGTTTATATATGTAATAGCATAACTATATACTCTTATATATGTATATGTTATATGTTTTTTATGCTGTATTACATATGTATGTAACTCATATATATGTTAGCATGTTTTTTTATGTAATATTGTATGTAATAATATATATATGTATTATGTATATGTAATAATAACCTTTCAACATATGTATATATGTAGCCAATAATAATAATAACAACAACTGCTCTTTCTTTCTTCAACCAATAATATACTGACTGATAACCCTTACGCTAAGCTGGACTGGTTTGATAATATTATATTTTTTTTGGGAACCTATGCGTAAAAATAAAGAGTTTTTTGATTTTTAAAATTTAGTTATAATCTGGTTAAAGTTTTAGAAATTGATTGATATACCTTCAATAATGGTTGTCATGACTTTCAGATATATGGAAAGTGTTTGGGTGTTAATGATTAAAATCGATGAAATGTATTTTGGTCCGTGAAATCTTGATGGTTGGACAAAATTCCGCATCACCGATGAGGTAGTGTGTAGTGCGATGTGTTCCCATTATTCTACATGGCGGATCCCAAACCAAAACCATGTAAAATTGCCAACATAAAATAAAAACATTTTTTATATATATTTTTTTTATTTTTAAACCTGTTGAAATGAATTTTTTTTGTGTATTATTTCTATTGTCTTTTTGAATGCATGGCAATTTTGGTGACAACTACATTTTTATTTTTTTATTATATCAGAAATTTATGTATCTTAATTATTACATTCATTATTATTTTTATCTTATTCTTATTTTAGAAATAGTTAAATATTAGAAAAATGTGAAATAATATGCCTACATTCAAAACATCTCTGTAGACAACATTCTTCGTTCGTTTTCTGGTTGAAGGTTGAGTTAGATTTTCACGTGAACAACTCTGAACATGCCATATAAAATTGACCTTGAAAAACCAGACGCTATGAAATCTACACCAGCTAATTTTCATGCCCTTGTGCTTTATTGATAGTCATCGCAAAGCAAAGTCTAACTGGAAACTGCAAACGCTTAAATTCAAAATGATAATCTGATGGAATTATTATTCTTGGAATGAATATTTTCACCCTCATACTTTCCTGCCAAAATAGTCGCTTCTATAACGTTTCTTTTTAGAGATTTCACTTTGAGTCCTGGTGCTGTTACATAATTTAGGAGGATTTAAATTACGCAACAACATTATTGACGTACCAATCTTTAGGTAGCCCTGAGTAGAGCGGTTTCCGGATTCGTGGCCGGCCTACGCTCAGTCGCGGGTTCGATCATGGCCGCCAAGAACCCACCGTGTAGCCGGGATGGATGCGTTAAATCTGTCAGGGCCAAAGTCCTCCCAACGCGGTGTGAATGTTAGGAGAGGGAACAGCTCCGTTGTCGTCTCGTCACTTGACCGTGGTTCAAAATAATTATAGAAGAAAATATTCTGAAAAGCTGATCATGGTTAAGAAGACTATTAAAGGTTCAGGGGTAGGATCTAATAGCAGATTTGGACTTGATCACCGCTGCCTTTGCATTCCTGGAGGTTCTTCTATCAATTTTAAACGTAGGCTCTACAAAACCATGACAAACGTTTTCTGATATTTTTTATCTGCGATTTTATCATTTATAAATAGTCAATATCTGTTATATTATTTAAAACCAAGCTTTTAGAAATCAGGCACTAATTTAACTTTTGATCTTTTTTTCATTGCATTTAATTACAGCTGCCTGATTCATAGGGTTATTAAGAAAAGTATTTTCGTGCTGCTCTATGTACTTCAGGATAGCTTTTAGTATATTTTGAAACAACTTCTCTATGTATTTCAAGATGACTTTGGTTACCTTCAACTTGGCGAAACTAATATGCTTACTTGTTCATATCTAATTGAATTTGTAGATATTTTCCTCTTTTTTTACCTTTATTTAATTGAAGAGATATTATATCATTAATAATCTATTCACTTGAACTTAAATAAATTAATGTGTGATTGAGTCTTTGAAAGTATATAGATGCATTTTCTTGAGGATGAAACACTAAAGGGCTGACACATTTTCTTCTCATTTTGTTTCACATTATCATCACCAAGATTAACTTTACTTTATTTGTTAATCAACTATTTCCAATACAAACATCAAAATGTCCACTAATATAGTTTCCCGTAAACGTAATTTTTTTTCTCTGGTGTTTCACCAACAAGCTGGGCAGACCCTTGATACACTTCGAACTGATAGAAATGACTCTGCCACCCACCCATAATTTCGCAAATAGATCCATACGTGTTTTGGTTTACCTTTCGGTAAAATATAAAATCGTTAGTATTATAAGGAGCGCCAGGTAGCATTTGAGTGTAGCATTTAATCCGATGCCAGTTGTTAAACGTGAAACGATAATATTTCTCATTTGCCGCCATCGATATGTCACCAACACCAGCAAAGACAGAGACGAAAATCGGCTTTGCTCCGTAGCCGGAATTTTAAAACTTTGGAAGGAGTAGGTATTCTATCTATCAAATATAATTTAACATCCATTATTAAAACTTTATGAAAGTAAATAAGAAAATCAATTTGTATTCAACCTACAATGAAATGCTTTTCAAGGACAAAAAATATAGATGGTACAAAATCAAATTATTTAAAATTCAATAAAAATACTTACAAAAGATAAAGTATAATTAAAGTTGTAAAGAAATCACCCATTATTATGTTATCCTTTTTTTATGGGGATAACTCTTACGCTAACTAATAATCTAAGAAATACACATTTAGGATATTAGACAAGAATAGTTTCTTAAAAAATCATATCATTAAAAATGAATTCTGTATGAGAAACGATAAAATATCCAGCCATTTTAAAACAAAACGTTTATTTCCTAGAATAAACTAAAATTACTTAAAATACAAAAACAAAACTTTGCAAAATGTTTACATTGAGTTACAGTTAATGCGTACATCGCAATAAATATTTTTTGACAGCTACTTTTTTTATAGTAATATGAATAACATACCGTTATTATTCATTTGTTAAAACCCTTCAATATCTTCATAAGATTGCGTTTAGATTTACAAATGTAATTTATCAATCATTATTAATAATAAAATACCTTTCTCATAAATTTAAAACATACGTCTGATTTCCACAACAAAAATTATTTTTTTGCTGAGCAAAGCGGGCGGAAGTCAGCTGGGATTCCTGTAGTATAGCTTTTTTAAAATTCACAATGCAAGGTCATTGAAATGCTTCGACTTGGCGGTGGAAGATATTTGGTGTCAAATAAATCTCCATCAGCATCAATATTAAGTATTTGTTATTTTCCATTTCGCACGCACAAATCTCATAAATAAACTGAATTGAGTAGCAATACACAGTATATATATATATAAAAAATATGGTTCACGTCGATTAACATCGTTTTTTTTGGCGACAATGTCTTAAAATGACATAACCAATGGATAAGAAGAAAGATTAACGGATGAAAAGTACATTTAGAGTTAGGGAATTCCGTGATCCGTTCTTGAGTGACGTCTACACATCGCAAAGTAGTAACTGTACTTGGAATTTCCAGGTCAGTCGGTTGTATGGTTTTGAGAGATGTCGTGATGGGTCGGTCAATTGTTTCAAGCTTGCTTAACACCAGATATAGTATGTATATATATATGTATGAATATATGTATATATATATATGTATATGTATGTATATGTATATATGTATATATATATGTATTATGCATTTTTTATATATATTATATGTTTTTATATACTATACCTTGTAATATGTATATATATATATATATATGTATTATACATTTTTTATATATGTTATATGTTTTTGTATAATAAATATATATATATATATATATATATATATATATATTACATATATTTTTTTATATATTGTATATATATATATATATATATATCATAATATATCCATGCATTTTATGTATGTTATGTTTTGTATATGTTGGCAATAATGTATGTAATAATAATAATAATAATAATAATAATAATATGATATGTTTTTTATGTATGTTAATATGTATGTAATAATAATATCCAACAATAATAATAATATCCTTCATATGTACTATGTAATACATAATATTTTTTATCATGTATGTTAATATGTATGTATACAACTAGCCATGTATAATAATAATAATATATGTAATTTGTATATATCAGTATATGTATGTATGTTTTTGTATGTAATAATATGTTAACTCTTCATTTTTACATGTATGTGTTAGCCAGCAATTTTTTACATATGTATAATAATAATATGTGTAATAATATGTAATAACATATTGTAATAATAATAATATATAATAATAATAATAACCAATAATAATATGTATGTATGACACGTCGGATCGATAGCTCCCCTAGGGGTCTGACATTGAGAGAACTGACGTTTTTTTTTGCCCAGGGTTTTGTTCGTCGACATAAACGCAGCACTGATTTGATCATATGGCGCTTTTGGGATTACACCCAGTCGTTCAGCGGCAGATCATTCCCAAAAAAAAAAAAAAATCCTTTTTTTTTTTTTTTTCGCAAGAAATCTTTTTTTTGCAGTAAATAGCGATAAACAGCTTTCTGAATCATCGACTCCGTTGCTGTTTTTTGTTCCATCAACAATCATGGCACCACTTGGAAAAAACCTTTTTCACTTCACTTCAAAACCTTTTCCTGGTCCGATCGACTTAAAATTTTTGACACGTTTCAAGCAAAGGTTAGTACTCGAAAGACCTGGTTACTGGTTACTACGAGCGCCATCTCTGGGTTAGTCTCGGTGTTGATCGATGTGT
>BMAW01083551.1:0-40901 GCA_019974015.1 Nephila pilipes
CATTCTCATCAATAACTACAGCAACCATAACCATCCAGAGTTACCACGATTTCCTTTCACCACTATAAAACTCAATCCCCCAAGCACTTCGATTCAAAATTCAGCCTCGCCAACCGATCATCTCGATATCTCCTGTCACATGCCTATTCATGGCACCCATCCAAATCGAAGTAGAACATCCCAACGCACCGATCATTGCAACCGTAACATCCCTTTCACAATGTCCACCCTCCCGAAAACCGAACAACCAGCAGAAGCAGAAGCACAAACAGCAATTTAAATGCGAATTTCTGCGACAGATCGAAAATAGAATGCGAACGAAGTCTAAGCCTTTGATTTATCCGATGCGGTCAGCAGCCAATTTATACTTGGTGGGGTACAGACAACGAGTTGGGGGCGGTAGTGACACCAAACTTTAATCACTACTTGGCCGTTTAAAATTAAGGACTGTACCATCAGAAACCTAGTAATTACGCGACCGGTATTCTACCCTTTTAAAATCCGGATGTATGCAGAGAAATGTATTGAGGGGACTTAATTATTAGCATTTAAAGGGGAAACGGCTTGTCAGTCTCTTTTGGCTCCTTGACAGCGCATACTAATCAACTGACAGGAATGCGGTCTGAGTGGGAAAGCGATCAATACAGGAAAAGGATCGTCTTCTTCGCTCAAGAAAATTGAAAATGAGCAGCCAGTCAGTGGGATTTCGTTTGGGAAGGAAAAGAATTTCGAAGAAAGAAGAGAATTTCACTCTCCCTCCCTCTCTCCTTCTCTCTCTTTTGAATTTTTGAAATATCGGCAGACAGAAAAGCGACAGTAATTAAGTACCATTTGTATTCGATCCAATTATGCGTAACAAGTTGGTATGACGAGATTGTGTACTGTTTTGTTCAAGTAGAATTTCAGTTTGAGAAGATTTCACTGCGTACGAAATGAATTAATTGAAAGTAAAGCGACTGTAACGCAATCGATAGTTTGGATAAAATAAATACCTTTTATTTGTGTAATGAATGTCAAGAAATGATACTTTGTTTGCGACATAAATATCCTTGTAAGAAATATTCATGATAAATATGATGAAGCAAATTAAGCGACATTTATGTGATTCAAAATTTATTCAACTGGGTTTATTTCGAAGCAAACTGCATTATAATAAATAAATTTTAAGCAATTCTCTAGGAACTACATGGTGGGTTAAAAGTCATGTTGTAGTTTTAAATGAATATAATATTCAATGCTTCCTATTAAAATGTATTTATTTATATACATGATATTATTCACAAATGTGGGCTCTTTCCATTTAATTTTTCTTAACAGTTTGCTATATCTTTCGATTTTTTTTTTTACTGACAATACCCTTCGGATGAGTTCTGATGTCAGAACTACAAGTGAAAACATACTATTTAAGGTGTCCTATAAAAAAAAAATCTGCTGTAGTAAGAGCACACACACAGGGAAACGTGATGACTAATTTCGAGTATGGCGTTGAGTCGATGTTACTGGCATGTCAGCAAAACTTTTGTCAACACGCTCAAGATTGGCCCGGCGTGCAAGTCGAGTAGGGTTTTGAAATATTTTTGACAGATCCTCATGCATCGAAACACTTAACAAAAGCCAATATCATAGATCTAGAATGAGGTCTTTTTAAATCAAATAAAGCGCATGTAATACTGGCTAATTTATACGAGTTGCTCAGTTGTGTATTTTTTCATAATTAAAATCCCATGCCTCTATTTTCAGATTCTGAAAACGAACCAAAAATTTTCTACAAATGCTATTCACATCTAAAATTGTATAAAGTGACTTTCGGCATACTCAGTAGAATTTTACACGGTGTTTTTATTTTGGTGGCCTCTTTAAAATATGATATAAACATGGAATTTTAATTGTATAATTCCTATGGTACAATGCCTGAAACAGATAAAACTAACTTTACAAACTTGCATATTTTCTACGGTATAATGTCATATATCAAAATTTCTCTTTTAGTTTGAATTAAAGTTGCTCTAAAGCATGGGTTACCAACCTTTTCTTGGCCAACAAATACCTTCTAAAAATGTTTCCATGTTCCATTCTTGAAAAAAAAAATGCCTACTAAGGAAATAAACGTATCTTGAAATCAATAGAGTAGGAGTGAATTCTCAGATCTTTAATAAATATTTAAAAATACGTGTAAAAGTTAAAAAAGAAAGTAACGACGATGAAACATTCCTTTTCTCTCTCTTTAGAATGTTTTCTTCCAAGTAATTAAAAAATATTAATCTAACTTTGAGACGAAAAGTAGGAAACTCCATTGGATTAACATTACGCTGGGAAATTCGCTCTCGCGTGTCCGTGGGAACTTTAATTTTGTCGTGACCTGGTCAAACTTTTAAATATAAAACTGTTTGAGCTGGAACATATATACACACACATGCTCCTAGTGATACACTGAGCGTGCTGAGACTTGTTCATGTACTAGTCAAAAACGTTTTTAAAACAAAGTTGTAATGTACTAATTCCCTACTTCTAATTTGAACTGATCTTACTTAAAAGCCATTTAGAACAATTTCTTAAAACACATATTCAATGATTTTTAGTATTAATCAAGCTTTTGATCGGGTTCTTCCTAATATTGCCTTGGGGGTGGCAGTTTGTCCTCAACGTCCCTAAATCCCTAAATCCCTTGGGCCCAAAACGACCTTTTAGATCTCTTCAACGTCCACAAGAGGGCAGTTCCGACTCCTTTGGGAACCTCTAGTCTAATATTACTCAAGATCAATTACTGCCTGTAAGATTCGCCGGAATAAAAAAAAAAAACTATATAGGTGGCGCTGCCATCGATATAAGGAGAGACAGAACTGAACAAGAATGGAGGGGGAAAGAATGGCGGCTACAACCTGTAGCATGACGAGCAAAATGGGCATGCAAAAACAGTTAAATGTTTAGTGTTAGTGAGTTTTAAATATTGTATTAATTGTGTGTGTTTGTTGAAAATAAATAAAATCTTTAGCCACTAAAGATTGATTGTGTATCTGGTAGTAAATGAAATCTTCAGAGATGAAACTAAGAACCTACAGGATAATAAAAAATATTACTCTTCCGACATTCGTTTAATCTTTTAAAACAAAATTAACTCGAATGACTCTTCAACAGAACATGCATCGCACCTGTATCTTCTCAACATAAACTTGCATTGTATAAATCTTCATCTTTGATTTTATTTTAATTGATAAATTCGGTGCCCTATTGTGCTTTAAAATTATATTAAAGTAATTATTACATATTTAAGATATATGCAATAAAAAATATTTCGCACAGTATCAATCTAACAAGTCTGTTATGGTTTTAAATTCATTTCACTTCAGAGTTACAAAGAATAGTTTTAGATCTATCATCAAAGTTACAATTGACGAATAGTTTTGTGGCGCGGGGCAAGAGACGAAGACAATATCTTATCATCATAACTTAAATCTTCTAACTTCTTGGATTTAAAACGTAGCAATTTTCGTTATTTCTCATAATCGTTTTTAGTGGAACCAAAACTCCTTCGACTCGAGCCTCAACGATCATGAGTGAGTGAGTGAGTGAATGTAAAGTTTATTGGCGCAAGAGCCAGATATGGCTATGCTGCGCCAAACAAGATTAAACTGTGGTCTAGACGTGAAGTTGAAAAAAAGGTAAAAATGGTTGACAAGAAAGAGGGTCGAAAATAGAGAAGGATCGCTAGGGTATCCCGGGAGTGCGTCACCCGTGTTTACCAAAGACAGTAAACCCCATGAGAATGAAAAAGATCACTAAGGTGCCTCGGGGTCATGATACCCGTACTTACCTGAAGAAGGCAAGTCCCTGAGGTCCCCTGATATAATCCCCAGGGGCAGGGTGCCTGGCTATACCCCCAGACGCTGGGTACCCATTTTAGTCGCCTCTTACGACATGCATGAGCTACAGTGAGACTATTCTGTCATCCCCGGTCACCACACGGGTCTCAACGATCATGAAGCGAATGACCATAACTATTGGGCGACAGTGGCTTTATTTTGGTCTGAGCCTCATTCTAAATCTTATTGTATAAATAACGGTTCATCCGGAAAGTTTTGCTTGTAGATAAATTTTGGTATACGTTTCAAGAGAATACAATTTTTTTTCTTAAGATAACTTTTCGTTATTTATTTGATATTCTGAAGCTGTGGTGGTACTCAAATGGTGATAGTCGTGAACAGCATGTCTAACAATTTTCAAATCGAGACACCCGTTCACAAATGTCTCAATTTCATTAAATACCCATCGTATAGGATAAAGTGCAGCAGCACATCAAATAAAACTGAATCTACAAGTCTTCACGTGGTGTGAGAGTTAAGAGTAGGAGGCATCCCTGAGTTTAGATGTTGTCTTCATCAGGTAACTGTTAAATCAAGTCTCCAACAGTCTCCATGTTCCTCTAGTACAACGTTAATTCAAAAGTTAAAATTTCTACGCTCCTTTTCTTCCTCATAACTTCAGAACCGTTGAGTAGCGGAGCTCATTCATGTTGAATATGTCAAGGTTCCAAGTCTTCACGTTGGGAGGATGTAGAAATTTGGAGAATGTGGTGCCAGCTCAGGTGTCGCCCTCGTAGCATGTCCATAGCTCAGAACAACGAGGTCCGTCGTCAACAGCCCTCCTGTTGCTTCTAAGTAAGCGACGTTTATAAATAAACAATCATCTAACCTCTTTCTTCTAGTGCATGTAATTTTTTAAATTTATTATTTAAAATTGTGACGGGATTCTCACGCGTTTTTCCCTTCAACTAGCTTTTTGGGTCTCTATATGACGTTATTTGATTTGAGAGCCTCTGTTTGTGAATGAATCTTGATTTATGTAGCTTAATATTAATATGTTGAAGTGTATAGAATAAAAGTGAGCAAATAGCAGTATTGAGACGGTTTATAAGCAACGAAGAGTTTGAAGTCAGAGAAAAGGGGAGAGCAATTCCGCCCGTGTAATTTGTGTCAGGAGATAATAAGATAGTCGTATTGATGAGAGTGAATAATGATTCGTTACTGACTCGGACCTACCTTTAAGCTATTGATAAAAGGAATTTTTGAAAAAAATGTTTTGTTAAGGGTTCGTCAAGGTTTCATCTCCATACTCGTAACAATTTTTGATTTCTTGATAAATTTAAGAATTTAATATTTATCCAACTGATTTTATTTACTGACTCCTTCTTTCGAGAAATTCCATTGACTTGCGATTGCCAAATCCTTAATAGTATTGAAGTCTGTGAGTCACAAAATGATTGAATGACCATTTATTAAAGTCCTATTTAGAAGCAATTACAAGGGGGCTATTAGCATTAGATCTTGTTATTTTGAAATTCGGTCAAGTGACGAGAACGACGCGTGAGTCCACTCACCTTCCTTCCACACCACGTTAACATGAGCATTTTGAACTCGAAAAAATTGCATATCACGATATGCTATATGAGAGGTGATTAGTAGAATCAAGAATTAAACAGTGGATTGTATTGAAACATCGCCACAGGCACAAGCTCTCGTCTATAATCATTCGGCTACTGCGGCCTAAAATAAAGATTGAATATACCTTTACTCTTTATTCCAATATTTCTTTGTAATATTCGAAGTTAGAGGGGGAAAAACGCATCCGATTTTTAGACCACCTCTTTTTTATATTTAACACTTCATACATCATAAGGTTCAGTCAAATTTTTCAATAATTTCACAACTGCAACTGAAGAGACGTCAGAAAAAAGGCCTATACATTTTTTTTTCTTTTTTCACAGAACATGTAAGGTTGTTCTCTCTAGAATCTTTCTTAACTCGCCTGAATCCTATCTGATAATTAAACAAAACAAAGTCTTAGCTTACCAACTCCCTCGAACCAAGGAAGAAACTTCTTGAATATAGCAAGTTCGATTTTTGTTTCTCTAACTAGAAATCACTTCAAAACAATTTTATTACAAACGATTAATTACTGTAATTCACTTCAATTGTCTTACAAACATCTATCAGCATTTTGTTATCATCTCTCTCCCTTTTTATTCCTTTCAATTCTATTTCGTTTATATATCACTATCCTTAATTAAATTCATTATGCTTCATATCTTCAAATAATTTGCCTCATCAGTTTCATTTGATTGGAAAGGAATAGGAACTTTATGCAATTCGAATTACAAAAAGACCCCAAAATGGTAGAGAAAACAGTGAATAGCCCAAGGTTTCGTACTTACAACAAGTCTGGAATTAAATTCCCGCCTTTTAAGCTATTAGACGATACGAGGAGAGAGAGAATGGCTTCTCTTTTTACAGGTTTTATTGTCTAACTAAAAGTTTTTCCAGTTCTTTTTCTTACAGTTTACTGCGATGTGTGTGATCTATGGAAGCAAATTCATGGATCATTTGCTACACAGCGAAGCGAATCTTTTTTTCTCGCATTAGCTTCCGAGCACATGATGTACGCAACCACCTTGTAATGTTAGGTTAATACTTTCTCAAAAGGTCTTGGCTTTGTAACTTTCAGTTAGTTGGAACCAAAAATGAGTAAAAATTCATTGACCGGTCGTTTGCGTATGGTTTGATAATAGCATCAAATGTTTGCATTTAAAGGAAATCTTAGAAAGTGGACAAGATCCCGTGAAAGTCTAAGTATATTTTTTCTACGTTAAACTCGCAAAGATATAAAAAGTTGATAAAAATTATTTATGATGCTCTTGTAAATAATTTTAAAATTATATAAAAATGATAAGAATTTTTACAGTATTACGAATACACGGATATATGTAGATAAATTTTTAAATAAAATAAATAAATAAATTTTTATGATCTCGTTGATATTATTGTAACACATCTTATCAATCGTTATTTATGTTATTTGATATATTTTGAGGGCCGCGGTAGCCTAGTGGTTAAGGTCGTGGACTAGCGGCAGGCGGTTTTCGTTCAGTCGCGGGTTCGATCCTTGGCCACCAAAGACCCGCCGTGTAGCCGGGGCTGATGCAAGTTAAATCTGTTCGGGGCCCAAAGTCCTCCCGTTGGCGTGGTGTGGAAGTTAAGAGAGGGGGGCGCCAGCTCAGGTGTCGTCCTCGTCACTTGACCGTGGTTCAAAATTACGAGGTCCGTCACCAATAGCCCTCGTGTTGCTTCTAGTGCGACGTTAATAAAAACTAAACTAAACTTGATATATTTTGAAAATTTAAAACAGCATCAAAAGTTTTAACAATAACTTACATTATTTTTCTTTTAACTTACATTAACATTATATTTTACTTAACATTTACATTATAACTTAAAAATTCGTTTTAATGCTTTCATTGTGTTTTTATTTCAAATTCATCCGCTCCTGATTATTTATAACAAATCATACATGTATTTACGTGCAGTATTCTTACCAACATCTTTCCATCAACATCACATTTTCAAAAAAGAAAATTGCAATTAAACATGAATTGAGCGTGAAAAACTTTACTACTTGACTTCTAAACATTGTCATCAATAGGATAATCAACTAATTTTGGGCAAAGTATATACACAAACCTCAGTTTTTTTTAAAGAGTTGATATTTTTTTAGTAAGAAAAATTTAACTTTAAGGAAGAAACAGAACATGTATACTTTCTGGCCTCCAAATAAAGGCATATCCAGTTTTTTGACAGTTTAATTAAGTTTTTATAAACGTCGCACTAGAAGCAACACGAGGGCTATTGGCGACGGACCTCGTAATTTAGAACCTCGGTCAAGTGACGAGAACGACACCTGAGCTGGAACCCCCCTCTCCTAACTTCCACACCATGCTAAGGGAGAGTTTTGGGCCCCAACAGATTTAACTTGCATCAGCCCCGGCTATACGGTGGGTCTTTGGCAGCCAAGGATCGAACCCGCGAATGAACGAAAACCGCCGGCCACGAATCCGAAACCATAACCACTGGGCTGCCGCGGCCACCCAGTTTTTTGACACTCAACATGAAAAGAATGAAGATATATTTAAAAATGATGGTTTATATAAATTATTATTAGTAACTTCAACAAAACTTTATGAAACAATTTTACCCGCCGCTATTTATATAGCATTTGGAGGAAACTTCGAATATCCTACTTTAGTAATTTGAATGGAATATTTTAATGAGTGTTGGTGTTCAGCTATTTGTCTTACGATATTGTTGGTAATGTCTAGAAGAAATCGTTTACCTGTTTCGTTAAGACAGCAGTCAATCGGATGGATGAAAATTGGGTAAACACAAGCTCATGCTACTAAACGTCTTAATGTATCTCGCAGTGTGATTAAAAAAAAATCAATTCGATTCTGAAAATTCAGCAACATAAAGATTTATTCCAGACCACTCACGGGGAGCAGTTCCTAAGGAAGATTGCTTTCTAGATTTTTTAGCCTTATGAAGAATTAGTTTATTAATGACATTGCACTTAGAATCAGCGGCAATGGACCTCTTAATTGGGAACCATGTACAGTGATGGAGAAGACATCTGAGAGTGCATCTCGCATCATTCCTACGTGGTAACTTTAAGCCCATAAATGAAATGTACGTCAGACCCTCTGTGCGAAAATCTTCAGTGGCATCAAAATTCGAGCCTATAACATTGGCTATAAGTTCGCGACCATGGCCACCCAGCTACTGATGCCACCCGAAGGAGGATAAACATTACTGAGCTTCATTGCTAATTTTAGATCATAGTGCCTCAATAGGAACGACAATACCTGCTACAACGATGTTCTGCTTGTGATTAATATAGGAACTCTTGACCGTTGTGTTAGGAGAAGGCGGTGCCAGATCAGGTGTCGTCCTCGTCACTTGACCAAGATTCAAAATTACGAAATCCGTCGCCAATAGCCCTCGTGTTGCTTCTAGAGCGACGTTACTAAAACCAACCAACCAACCATGACTGCTATGAAATATAGATCAGTTCTTCAAGTGTTACATAAAATGCTGGTGTCATTGGTGATGAATTGAATGAAAATGTTTAGCATCATAGAGCTAAGATTGCTGATGAATATCTTCAAGATTTAGGTTTGAAGCGAATGAAAGGTCGAACTCAATCTCTGGAAACTGTATCCAATAGATCATCTTTAGGACAACCTCAGCAGATAGGTAGCTGCTTTAAGCCATTCCCTGATGAGCTGGAACAAGGGTTTTTACATATACAGGTGCTGCTTCATATCCTAGTGTTCGACAGTGAAAAACGATTTAGTTCTATACTCCTCTCGTTCTTTTTAATTAAAGCAACCACAGGCTAAACAATATATTTTGGATACACTAGTTAAGGATGCAAGAGGTAATGAAAGTACAAGAGGTGTAGTTTGGCTTCGGTGGGGAAAACGCGATAATGACTTCCGTGACCGTGATATCACATGAAATTTGTCCTTTGAACTATATGAAAAGTTGAGGTCGTCGCCAATGCATTTCAGACAGAGATGCATTTCTCATTAAAACTCATTTATTAAATTTTTTTCAGAAAAATCTATGATTTTTTTTAATTAATTAGTGGGTTTTTTTTTTTTTTTTTTTTTTTTACAAAAATGAATTTATTTGTAAATCAGGCTTGTATTATCATTTTTGTAAAATTCAATAAATAATTGTTTAAAACGCAATCCTAATATCATATTTTACATGTTCGTTTGTCTTGAAATTAGAAGCCAAAGACTGGTTGTATCCTAATTTTTACAGGCCAGAGTAGTTAATTATCTAAATAGAAAAGTTTGTGTACGATTTTTTAAACATACAGTAAAAGATAAAACTGTTTTGTGTGATTACTTCCCTAGTTTGGTTTCCATATTTTCCAACCTAACCTTCTTCTAAACCTAAATAATATGAATGATTCTTATAGATACGTCGTGAGGTAAGTTCATACTTTAATTGTGTCAAAATTAGTCTGATTTTATTTCGTTCAATTAATTTTATTTTTGCAAGCGAGTCCAAGTTTATTTCTCAAATAGATCAAAAACTGTATAAAATTGCACTTTATAGTGTTTGTATATAAGATTCCTCTTAAAAATAAGTGAAGGAGAAACAGGATCAGTTCAGCTGGTGTCGGGAATAAGGTATATTATTACAATTCATTTTAGGAAGTAGTTGGGTTAACGTTCGATCTGTGATTATAGATTTAGACATAATTTAATTTTCATTGGCTTGTTGAATAAAAAATAGCTATTCAATTCTTATTATTGCTAAAGTATATTCTGAACCCCGAACATCAGAAAGTTAATCCAAAAATCTATTGTTTATGCATAACAATCAAAAGTTTACAATTATATTTTACAGATTGACGAACCATAGAAATTAATCTCAAGTTATTTTATTAACTATAAAGAGAAAAACTAAATCTTTCTCTTGTTATAATCAATTGAGAAAAAAAGCAGCTTTGTGTGTGTGTGCGTGCGTGTATATTTTATTTTTATTTCCCCTTCTCATACAATAAAACGCACAACAAAAGCCGCAAAACTAATTATGTACAACAATCGTTTTAAATTGAAATGGCATCATCCCCTCCCTATATCATCACACACACACCTTAATTCCCATTAATAATTTATTTTTTGAGAGACTCATTATATAAAACACGTTGAACGGTACCTAAGGTTTAGATCCTACAATTGCTAAAATATCTTTGGACCACTTGAAAATTAATAAAAAAAATCAACGGACTCTACATTATTCTGTACGTACACATAACAATTAAATTTTAACAATAATTACATCTTGGGCATTAATAAATCGACGAAATTCATCTCAATATATTTTGTATAGTATAAACAAATACATGTAAAGAAAAAAATTCTCTCTTACTCTTGTTACATTTCATTAAAAAAAATTCGGCTTTGTATTATTATTATTTTTTATTTCGCTTACCACTGACTGCACACAATAAAAGCCGTAAAACTAATTACTAACAACAATCGTTTTAAATTGAAACGGCATCACCCTCCCCTATCAACATATGCCTTAATTCCCATTAATAATTTACTTTTTTGAAAAACTCATTAAAACATTTCGAACGATACGAAGTTTTCAATTTCACCGCTCAATTAATAATAAAGATAATTTGTTTATTACCAGCTTTATTTGACCATAACCACGACGAAATTTTTCTGTTTCTTGACGAGTAATTTGGAGAAAAAAAAGCGCTGTCTAGCTATGATTTTAATTATTTTTTTTTACCCGACGAATAAAATGAAATAATCAGTGTTTATTCGTTGAGTAATTAGTCATTTTTAATGTTTTCTTTACTATGGGCTCCTTCTCGGGATGAAGCTCTCCATATCTCCGTAATTTCCTTCTGACAAACCGTACTAATTAAAACGAGCAGTAATTAAAAATTATTAATGAAAACATGATTAAAATGGAGTCACACTCAGTCCAACAAGCAATAGCAAAGAGTTTAATCTACAGGCGTAGGTTGTGTAAGATAAAACTTGGAGGAGATGCGGAGGGCACGGTTGCCATGGCAACAATCTCTTGACCAGCAACGCACAGTGGAGGCGTATAATGCGTCTTAATAACTTAATTTCGCTAAAGAAGGCTGTGAACTTTTTACAATTGGGGTGAGCTTAGTGTCTGCATCCGTCACTCAAAATTCTTCGAAGTATTTTAAAGTGGAAGTATTGAGGGCGATATAAATGCTTTTGTGTACGTTCGGTTTTTTTTTTTAAAGTAAATTGTGTCGCTTTTCGAGATGTATTGTTATATTTTATTCACTTTAATATACACCTTTTCAATTCAATTAAAAAAGAAAGGCTTCGAAAAAAATTGTTTCAAACGTATTTTACAACAAGTAATATATATTATTAGTTAATGGTTATGTTAAGCGTTTGATTTGAAACTATGTGAAACTTTTGATTCTATCTTTGCCTTGAACAGTTGTATTTGAATGCACATTATTCATATTTTTTAATCCTGACTTTTATCAATGATTTTATGAGTGATGATAATTGACAATAATAATAAAAATTCTCAAAGACAGTGAAAAAATGTTACCGCATCTGACAACAGTTTATTCTCATTGTACTTATCACTCTTTAACGACATCTAATTTGCTGAATTTAAATGAATAATATCAAAATGACATTTAATTTCCCCTTACGCATTTTCTAACTCTTAAAGTTTTTTTTTTTTTTTATTTATGTATTGACAGATTGTATCATTTCTTATTTTGTTTTCAAATGTTTATTTTTTTCGAGCTTTTCCAGTCTTTTTACAACGTTTTTATGTATTTCACTTAGTATGGGTAGGTCTGTGTGTGTATCAATGTGTCATCAAATTTTCGATCATTAATTTAACCAACTTCCCATCAAGTTAGAGCTCTGAAACTTTGGGAATCGTTCTTACTCGCCTAACAATGTAATATTAAGACATTTGTGACAAGTTTTAACTAATATTTCAATATTTTTTTTGGTTGCAGCAGCACTAGGATCAATAAATCCTTCGGGATCAAGGCTGGCATAGCGAATAAATGCCAACCTTTGTTGATGTCTTGCTCATTTCGGCCTGAAATAAATATGAAATAAATTATAAGTAAAATAATGTTTAAATTTTCTTACCTCTTCTATGATGTAATAACACCTCCTCTACGATAAAAAATAATAAGAAACGTAATACGTAATGTGTGTATGTACGTATGTAATCGTATATAATGATGTGTAATCGTAATACAATTTACACGTAATAATAAAGATCCATAAATAGAGGGAGCCAAATAAAAACGTTGGTTTATATCTCGAATTATTTTCTATGTCTTTGTCTCTTCTTTTGTTATTATAACCTTCTTTTAAAAGAGCGAAACTACTCATTGACATTTTAGATTTTAATGATAATTAAATATCTATTAAGTAATTTATTATTTAAAATTTCTGACAAATGCCTTATAGGCGGAGCAGGGCTTTAACTGCTCGAAATGATAAATATAGCAACAATGATGTGGCATTCTAACATTTTCTTAATGAAAAATTAAATTTATTTCATGAAAAATATACTTAATTATATTTCTCGTCGATAATTTAGCTTTTTAAATATCAGATGACACTTAGTTTAAAGATGCAGTTTCAAGTTTTGATGATATTTTATCTCGTAGTACTTCCAAATTCTTTTTTAAAAAATAACGTTTTTAAAATCCTAAAAATATTATAATGCTTTTAATCTAAATTCTCTAAGATTTAAGGGGTTCTTTATTTCTAAAATAACTTCTGTATAAGATTTTTACTTTTTATATCACTGAAAGATAGCTTCGCAATAAAAGTAAATAATTCAAAATACTAGAAAAAGAGAATTTCTCACGTAAAAAATAATTTTAAAGCAATTTGCCTTGCAAAACTTTCACTTGCATATGTTTATCATTACATTGATTTCTTAAATTATTTAATATTCGAAGTCTCCCTGTCATTTATAAGACCATAATAAAATTCCATCCCAGTCTTTGGCTTATGATTAAAATTAATGCGTTTATCAATTGAGTCATATATATATATATATATGTGTGTGTGTGTTTGTGTGTGTGTGTAAAACATTTCAAAGAAAAAGTATACATCAATTTATAAACGGAGAGCTAGGTTGATTATATAGTCCATCTTACAATCTGTAATATTAATTGATAATTTTATTGATTCTGTCATTTTAAGTAATTTTCTATTATTAATTTTAACATATGAATTTAAAAAATCATATTTTAATATAAAAAAAATTTCATCTTTCAAAAACGCTGAATAATTCAAATAATATATATATATATATATATATATATATGAAATCCGTATCACTTAAAGTTAATAAATGTTGCTATATATGTTCAACATGTTTGAACAGTTGTGCTCAAATGGGGTTTTTACTGTTATCTTTCTTTTATTATTACTTAATTATATGAACTAAAATAAATAATAATGATAGACAATAAATAATAGTAGAACCACATCATAAATTGCAACAGACCCAGAAACAAATATCTAGAAATAGTTTCATTTAATTCAATTTTTTCTAAGTTTATTTCATTAAATTCACATTCAGAACAAAAAAGCTCCTTTTTGTCTATCGTAAAACCATTTCATAGAAATTTTACTGAATTTATATATATATATATATATATATATATATATATATGCTTATGAATGAAAAATGCATAATATTATAATTAATATTTATTAATAAACAAATTAAGCAAACTACTTTTAAAAAAATTAGTATACCTTGAATTTTGAGGTTTACTGTCAGATTTAATATAATATTTTTACCAGCATATGCGGAATGTATATCCATTTTAACCTAAATCACAAATTTCCCTAATAAATTGGCATACTAAATCAATGGCATATTTTTCAATCATTCTAATTAAACGACATTGAAACTGCATTAACTTGAATAGGTATTTGATTCGAATTTAGAATTCCAGACATTATACTAGAATTCGATTAAATTTTCTAAAACGACAACATAAAACTGATGCTGTTCGAGCAATTATTGCCCAGAATTGAATGACGTGTCGCTTTCCAATGGACATTGATTCTGTATTTTTTTTTTCTTAATTTTAACGAAATGTAAGCAATTTTATTGTTACTTGAGAAATAATTAATAATTAAAGCTAAAATCGACATTTCTTTTTCATAAAATATTTATAATAATGGCTGACGGTTTTGCATTTAACGAATTAATAATGATAATCAACAACATTTGTCCTATTTTAACTCGTTTAGCCTGAGAAAGCTGGAAGAAAAACAAAGATTTTAGTCTAATTTCAATAACCAATACATGTTTTTTGTGTCTTACAACTTTCAACATTACTTTTCTTATAAATAAATTCAAAGATGTATAGGTTATCATAATTTGCGCTAGTTATTTAATTTTGTTGATATTTTAGCTGGTTTATCTTAAAAATTTGAAAAATAAAAGATTGTAATCAAATATGAACATTCAATGTGTATGCATTTCGCTTACAATTTTTTACCGTAAATTTTTATATATAAGCATAGATAGGGTTGCATAGGTTAGTTTTTATTTTTATAATTTTAGAATATAAAACCTATTATTTTTAACATGATTATACTAAAATCGAATGAATTATATTTTTCGAAAATGTAAATTTTTACACTTTTTTAGAATTATATATTCTTACCAAGATTAGTTAAAATTTAGTGCATGAGTCGAAATGTTTCTAGAATTTTTTCTCTATTTTTGGATCTAAACATTTTAGCCATAAATTTCATAAGAATACGGGAAATTCCCTTCTTCCGGTAGACCTTTCTAAATTAAACTTAAAAACTTTTGGCAAAAAAGGCCTTGAATTTGCTTCTTATGTTTAGAATTACAAGACGTGATTACAAATAAAGTAATTATGATACATTTTTAAGTCATAAAAACTAGAATTATTCCTTCGAAATTTTTAGACTATTTAATATGACTGGTAATATTTATAAGAAATAAAAATAAAATTCACAACACAATCCTACACACACTTAACAGTCACAAATAGTTCTAGAACATAAATAATTCTAGAATATTTCCGGCGAAATAATATTTTGATTGTTATGTATGTCAGTTATTTCATTTATCTTATGAATGTTTATATAATATTTATAAGAAATAAATATATGTTAAATAAAATTCTCAACATAATTATGCAATTGACGCGGGTGCAAATAGTTCAAGAATACAAATAATTCTAGAACATTTTCAACGATATAATATTTTATTTCTTATGTATGTCCATTTTCATTCCTTATAAAGGTTTAAATAGCATTTGTAAGAAATGAAAATGTGTCAAAGAAAATTGGCAACACAATCATACAATTAACAGTCACAAATAGTTCTCGATATAAATAATTCTAGAACATTTTCGACGAAGTAATATTTTAATTCGAATAAATATGTTCATATTTTGTTTTATGAAAAACTGAAAATGTTACTGTGAAAACATGTAAACATACAACCATTTTTCTGTTCTGGAAATTTGAATTATAATAAGTCTTCCGCTTATTCCAAATTTATCTTATTTTACAAAAAAAAAAAAAAAAAAAAATTATACTTAATTAGCAACCAATTTATTCTGGTGCGTCCAAATAAATTACATACACATAATTAAAAATTTTGTATTTTCTAGACAGCACATAAGAACTGTTACAAATTCTTGAAAGCATTAGACCTTGAAGAAAGGATACAATTTGAAACACAATTATGCCTTGGAGCTAATCAGCAGTGAAACTACTGGATAAAAAAATGCAAAATTTAATATGAATATAAATTTGCATTTTTAAATTGAGCTCTCAGATAAGTTTCAATAAATACAGCGAATCTGACAGGTCGGGAGCGACTATCGTGAAGAGCCAACGTTGTGTATTGAGAATTATCACAAGGGATTCATAAATTCAATCAGTAAAAACTGAAATATCAGGGAGACGAAGGGGAAAAAAAATTCGAGCTCGTTTAGTTGTTTTAATCATCGCAGGAAATTATCTTGTAATAAACTGTGCGGGGGCTCGAAAGAGGTGTTAGCAATAAAAAGAAGTGGGAAAAAATTTAATTGGTCTCGGGGGAGACTTTTTAAAAAACCCACAAAATTTATGCGTCGAAAAATTAAGAGACAACACAGTAACAGAGGTAATTTTTTCCCCTTTTCTTTTCTCTTACCACTTTCGAACGGTCGTGTGTATATATAGTGATGATATTTTTCAAAAGACTATAAGCTATGTTACGAGCAATTACAAATCACGGTGTTGTTTTTGTCGAATTTGATTCAGGTAGTTTTGAACAAAAAATTCGAAGTGTCGATTCTTTTGATCATTCATATTTTGTTCGAATGCGTGTTTTTAATTGGTTACAGTGTAAATTGTTTTTAAAATTAAATTCCGCTAGAAATGGTCATGCATTTAATTTTTTTTTATCAATTAAAAATTGAAAGAAACGTTATATTTTATAGCTTTTATATAACGAACGGATTTGATTTTAAATTAATATATTTACGAGAATATTTTTGTGAACTATTTATTTAAAAGGGGGGGATGATTTTGAATATTACATTAAATTCACTTGATGCTTTATCCTTTGGTACCAGTAAGCTATCCTGTGGTAGATATTGCAATACATGTAAATCGATAACATGTTTACTTGTAAATTGCGAATTATAAATTTACACTGTTGCTGATCATTCTGCATTGTTTTTGCCAGAAATTCGTTGAGTAATGTGTGTAATTTTAACACATTTTTTGCATTTATTTTCGTTGGGCACAGCTACAATTAAAAATCAAATCGTGTTATCGATTGAATGCATATATATACATGAAATGTATGTATGCGCGTATATACATATAATACATATTACAATAAGAACAATACAAATAATAATGGTCAGCCAAGTTATAACAGAAATAATTAAGGTGGCAGATTCCAAAAATTAAAAAATGCACGATTAATTCGATGTCTGGAATTATGTTGGGATTGGGAAATAAGGGCGGAATATGTGGAAATACAGTGTATTGTTATTTAGCAACTATCAAGCCAACAAGGGTTAGAATCTAAAACTTTTTTTTATGACAAGATCATTTGATATAAAAATTATATCTCATTGAATAGACCAAAGTAATAGAGCAGTTATGTTTCTTACATACTTATTTTTTTAAACATATTGACAAATAAATTACATATTTAATTATATATTTTACCACTGTTTTTATTGCAAAAAATTATTGATTTTTAGTCTTCAAATTTGTAACAAAACTATTGAATCTTAATTAAATTATATATTTGTGTTTAGAATACAATTAGTTTCACACACAGTATACTATAATAAAATAAAACATCTCATGAATTTTAAAATTACATTCAAGGTTTTCAGAATTCTCAGTAATTTACAGGTGTATTGGTTTTTTTTTTCTTTTTAAAATTTTTAAATTTCACTGAATTATCGGTAATAGAAAAAGTCGGTACATATTCACGATTAGTTGTAGCACTTTATTATTAACATATCAGAAAAGAATAATCCATGACTGTTTGAAAATCCCAAACTAGTTTGTGGGAAATAACTGTTACACAAGAAACTAATTGAAAAGATTTTCAGAACAATCCAATCTCTCTGCATTTGTTGGGGACAGTTTGCTTCTGTTACTATATATATATATATATATATATATATATATATATATATATACAACTCTTTTTTTACACGATAGATACGTTCCTCAAAAAACCGTGCAGAAAAAAATCGTGTAAAAAATATATGCTGCGTATGGTAAATTTGGGGATATGTTCCACATCTTTAAAAAATCATGTAAGATGAAAAAACTCTAATTATTTTCCAAAAAAACCGTGCAAAAAAAGTAATAATGAAATCCATATTACATATTTATAAAACAAAAATAATTCATGTTTATTACAAAAAATATTGTAATTAGTCTATAGTGAAAATTAAATCTATAGATACATACAACATATAAAAATTCAAATTGAAATTAGGAGTAAAATTACTAACTAACAAATATTCATCGCTACTTGATAACAAGCGTGCACGTTTAATTTGAACTTGATCAAAAATGCTGTCATCAGTAAATGTGTCAGATATGTCTAGTACAATTGTCGGCTTTAATTCGAATGAAGAATTTCGTTCGTTATTAACCACCTCTTTTTTTTTTTTTTTTGTTGTTACAAAGTCAATTATTAGCGGGTTTTTTTTTTGGTGTCTCAAGTTGCTTATATAATTCTTGATATCCTGCTACACATAACTTCAGATTACGTTGAAATTTAAATGCTCGATTTATATCAGGATCATGGGAAAGAAAATGTTGTTCCATGGCAAATTTCAAGCCCTCTCGAGTTAAATCGGCTGTTAATAGCTGAACTTCATCTTCGACTTTGTTATTATCGACTTCTTTATTATCATAAACTGTCTTAAATTCGATAAAATTGTCCTTATCCAAAGGGCTTTCCTGCATCAATTCTTCGATGTCAGCCGTTTGCATGCTGTTAAAACCATCACATCAACTGCGTTTGATAGAGTTATAATTTCAGAACTTCAGAATTAAGCTGATTTTTGTATTAAAAAACTTCCACTTTTCACGCATGTTGCAATTTTTTTTCCCCAACAAACATTTGAGGTCGATTGGCGCAACTGTTTGATGACGTAAGAAGCATGTGTCATACATTCCATATTCGCAAACTTTCTCCATGCTTCCACAACAGCCAAATTTCTTTCTTCCACTGAGTCTAAAATATATTTAAACGTTTCCTTTGTGTAGTACATTTTAAATGCTGCTATAATTCTCTGATCGAGTGGCTGAAATCCATGGATCTGAGACTTACAACTCTGCATTAGAAGACACTGCATCTTTTTCGCAAGATATTAAGCTACGAAAGCCATTAAATATTTAAATAGACAAACAGATTTACAGCAAAAATTGTTTATTAAATTAATGCATTTTTTTAAAGGAAACTTTTCCACGTATTTCCCACCAATTTCTGAGTTTTTATTTTTTTCATTTTGAGATTCTTCTTATCTCTTCAGTGAAGAATTCTTTATCTTGATCTCGAAGCCAGTTTCAATTTTTTTTTCTTTTCACCTTCATTGTAATTGAACTGGATGGCACGCAAAAATCTTTCATCGGACCAAACAGATAAAAATCCAATGGGGAAAGGCCAGGGCTGTAAGGAAGTAGAAACTCTCAGCCCACTTTGCAAGCAGTGTTCAGCTTTAATTATGCCACATGAAGTCAAGCGTTGTTTTGCAGAAAAAGCATGCCTTTTCTCTGCCATCTCGGACATTTCCTCTTTTGCCGAATTCGACTTTCTTTTCAATCATGTTCAAGTAGTAGAAGCAGTTGATAATGCGTTGCCTCTTCCAAATAATCACAGAAAATCGGACCATGGGGTCTCGGCTCATCGGTGAAGCTTTTGCAACAAGTCTTAACTTTTCCATCTACGCGAAAAAACTCTAGCTGTTCATGCAGCTACTTACGAATTATTCGTTCGTCCGACAGACTATTTCTAACAATTTTACACTTTTTGAAAATAACAAGTAATATATAAAAAAAAATTAAGTCAATTCCTTCTTAAGTCAACAAAGAAAAATTTCATTTTAGTTACTTTTTATTATATAATTACAATTAATATAAATGTGTATATATATATACAGTGGCTCAAACAATTGAGGATACACCTTACTTTCACTTGATAAATCCAACTTTTAATGAAAATAACACATTAACTAGAATAGAAGACGTATTTTTACTTTTACACGTAATAAAAGGGTTAATTTACAGTAAAAATAACGAAAATCAACAAAAAAATATCTAAAATTAAAAGTTTCACAAATATTTGAAGTAAACATAGGCAGATCTTTACCTCAAAAAATTAAGGATACACCAATGAAATTTTTTCGATATATTACATGCATAGACAATATCAGTATTTTGTTGCATGTCCTTTGGCTTTTATAATGTCCTCCAAACGTCTTGGTACCGATTCGACCAATTTTTTAGTGGTATCTGGAGATATTTTATCCCATTCTTCTTGTAACACTTGCTTTAAATGGGCTTTGTTTCTAATCTGGTGTTTTTGGACCGCTGTTTCTAGTGTGGCCCACAAATTTTCTATGACATTGATGTCAGGGGACTGTGGCGGTGTGTGCAATTGCTGTTTACAATGAAAAAGACACCATATTTTGACATTACGTGCCGTGTGTTTGGGGTCGTTGTCGTGCTGAAATATAAAATTTCCATCTAAACCCAATTTTTGTGCACTTTCTTTAAGATTGTTGCGGTGTATGTCTATATAAAGCTTATGATCCATTATACCATCTATAAAAACTAAATTTCCTACCCCATTTGCAGCCATACAACCCCAAACCATGACGGAGCCACCACCATGTTTAACTGTAGGACGTAAATTTTTTGGATCCAAAGCGGTGTTCGGCTTTCTCCAAACGGTGTGACGACCATCGCTTCCAAAAATGTTGAATTTACTTTCATCACTAAATATAACTTTCTTCCAAAAGTTTTCTGTCTTCAACTGATGAGTTTTTGCAAACTCCAAACGCTTTTTCTGATTTTGTAAGCTTATGAAAGGTTTCTTTCTAGCTACTCGACTGCTATATCCAGCATGTCTAATCACATTTCTCACAGTTTCAGCACTTACACTTCTGCAGAATATTCGAGAAGTTTCTGCAGCTAGTTTGACTGCACTCAATTTAGGATTAATCTTGATATCTTTTAAAATTTTCTTTTTCGCTACATCACTCAGAATACTTTTCCTTCCTCTTCCACTCTTATTTTGAATTAATTCATCGCGTTTAAATTTCCCAATGATTTTCTGGACACATGAGTGACTTCTACCGACAATTTCAGCTATTTCATGATAAGATTTTCCCTTCTTAAATAACCTTAATATAAATTTTCTTACATCAATACTAGTCTCTTTCCGAGGAGCCATTTTCCATTTAAAATTACAGCTTTATATTCTCATAACCAACTTCAAAAGACAGAAATAACAGTTGAAAAAGTTTAGGATAAAATTTCCCAAACTTTAGTAGCAAGCAAAAAGAAATCAAGTGGTAGTTAAACAAAAATTTCATTTGTGTATCCTCAATTTTTTGAGGTAAAAATCTGCTTATGTTTATTTGAAATGCCTCTAAAAAGTTTTATTTTAGAATTTTGTCGTTGATTTTTCTTTATTTTTACTGTTAATTAAACCTTTTGTTATGTCTAAGAATAAAAATTCGTTTGCACTTCTGGTTAAGGTGTTATTTTGATTGAAAGTTGGATTTATCAAGTAAAAGTAAGGTGTATCCTCCATTGTTTGTGCCACTGTATGACAGAATCACAATATTAAGTGGCAAAAGAAATTTTTTTCCAGCGATCTACACGCTTCGTCACTGACGGTATTTATTCCTAAATTTATATCTTGCTAAATATCTTATATAAGAGAAATTGTTTTCTCTGATATAAAAATAAAATTAACTATTTGAAAATCAAATAAAACAATTTTATGCTTCGACGACATTCGATCCGAAGGCATGAAGATTCTACGCCGATGCTCTACCATTTTTGCCATTGCAAGACAAAAGACATAGTAGAAGCATTGGCTTGTTTCTTAATTCACCAGGAAAATTAAATAGTTGGAATGCAGTTTTGCCCAACCACTCTTAGAGACAGGAATTATTTAGTGGTATTTTGCCAAATGTGGACTCAAAGTTCAAATAAAGAAAAAATTCGCCAAGTTTGGCAATTTTGGAAATCGCGCCAAGCGGTTGGTCTAAACTGCATTTTCCCCAATTAAATTTAATTAAATGAATTAATTCTTGAAAAAACTGTATTAACATCAAGTGTCATCCACTACAAGTTTAAAAAAGTGTATTTGAACCTGAGTGGATGAATAAAAACTATTTTATTAACAGTTGAAAATTTGAACAAGATATATGTATAGAGAGTGTGAGCTAATAGTAGGAATTTAAAAATCAGATCACAGACCTCTGTTATTGAAAAGCATTTTGTTGAATGGACAAACCATTGTAACTAAAACCCAGATGTTATGTTTACGTAAATATAAATCAAAATGCAGAATAACATCTAGCCAATTAAGACTTATAAAACTTTAAATAGCCAGCATTAAGAGTTCCCTTCTCTATTAAAAATATTTGTCTATTTAAATACTAGATGACTCTCTTACTGTTAAACAAGATACTATTGAGTGATTGAAGTCATAATATAATTTTTACTTACTTTTTTTAAAAAATTCTAAGGAAAATTTTCGAATTTTAATATTTTATGTATATATTAATTCTCCGAATGTATTTTACAAACAAAAAAGATGTTTTTGAAACAATATTCTGTGAAATTATACTTTTAACTTTAAATAAGACTATTAAATTCCTGAATTATTCCTGAACATGGCGAATTAAGACGATCAAGAAAAAAATATATTTGCTTTTCCTGCTTCAGCTTAACAAAACAAAATGAAATTTAATATTTCTCGAGGGATTAAGAAACAAAGCAAGAAGCATATATCTTCAGAGTTCCGCATTCAGTTGCTCACAATTTTTTATTGGGTACATGAAAGAATTTTATTCCTTACATTGGTTTTTATTCTTTACATTGGTTCCCAGTTGCAATAGCTCTACCGTGTTGATCGTCAAGGATGTTACAATTTAATAATTGCTCTAATTAACCCCATTGAATTTATATATTTTATTTTTGCTGTACATTGTTGGGTAAGCTTTTAGAATATTTTCTTGTAAATATCTCCGTGTTTGCTAGAACTACTTTTATGATGAATATGATTTATATTTTGAAGAATGTAAATATTTTGAATTTAAATTTAAGGGTTTACTGATTATTCTACAATCTGTTTTCCAACATAATTGTAATTGTTTTATTCCCACAAAATTTTAATGAGACATACTCGGTAATCATTGTTATTACTAGGTCAAAATAAACATTTCTCTCTTTTAGAACATTGCTCTGAATTTTTTTGACTTTGACTTTGAATTTTTTGGGCTTACTGACTATTCCACAGTTTGTTTTCCATAATAATTAAATTTATTTCATCCCCACTAATTTTTAATGAGCGATGCTCAATTTATATTTAATGATGATCATTGCTTGTTCCGGATCAAAATATACATTTTTCTATCTTTGAACGTTACATTGAAGTTTATTAATTTTCGCTGAACATTTATAAAATCAAGTATAGAATCCGCTTCTACTGTGACATTCGACTCTGAATTTGTCCTTTAAGTCAGCTAAAGTAAATCAACGTTGATGAGGGGAAAAAAAACCTTGAATTCATTAATCTTAATCACATCAGCATTATCCAAAGCAGATGCGTACTCGATGCAAACATCGACTACATTAGCATGATGAGTTCAGAAATGATTCACACTTGCGAAGAGTGATTAATGATTTTGTTCATGGTCAATACGTATGCTCATTAAAGTATATTTTTATTTTGGCACGAAAGCCTTCTTTTATATTTATCACTCCAAAAATCTTGGTATGATGAACTATTAATTCAACAAGGTAATAGATGTTCATAAATGATTAATTGTTTCATTAAGGTAATAAATACTATTACTTATAGTTATGTTATTAGAAGCATCTTCTGTGAGACTTGCACATTTTTTGGTGATAGCTTTATATATGAGTGTTAGCACAGAAATTTATTTATTTTTTTGTAATTTTTGTCAATGAATTCCAAATATGTGGCTTCAAATGTGGCAAGCAACTAAAATGGATACCCAGCGTCTGGTGATATAGCCGGGGCTCCTGCCCCTGAGGATTATATCAGAGAACCTTGGGGACTTGCCTTCTTTAGGTAAGTACGGGCTTAATTTTTGTTTTTTTTTTATCAACGTCTCACTAGAAGCAACATGAGTGCTATTGGCGACGGACCTCGCAATTTTGAACCTCGGTCAAGTGACGAAGACGACACCTGAGCTGGCACCCCTCTCTCCTAACTCCCACACCACGCCAACGGGAGGACTTTGGGCCCCGACAGATTTAACGTGCATCATCCCCGGCTACACAGCGGATCTTTGGCAGCCAAATATCGAACCCTCGACTGAACAGAAACCGCAGGTCACGAATCCGAAACCATGACCACTAGGCTTCCACGGCCACAGGTAAGTACGGGCATCATGATCCCGAGGCACCCTCGTGATCGTTTTCTTTCCTATGGGGTTTACTGTTTTTCGTAAACACAGGTGACGCTCTCAATGGATACCCTACTGAACTTTCTCTATTTTCGACCCTCCTTCTTGCCAACCAATTTTCGTCTTTTCTTCAATTTTTCTACGTCTAGACCACAGTTAAATCTTGTTTGACCCAGCATAGCCGCATCTGGCTCTTGCGCCAATGACCTTTACATTCACTCACTCAAATGTGGCCAGAGGTATCATTTGCTTATTTATATTTAGAATTTCTTATTCTATCATGTTTATGTTAGGTACCAGAGCCAAATACGGCCATTATAGGTAATAACCAATCAGGACGGTTTCATTTCTGTTTTCAAAGTTTACTGCTTCCCCTTTATACACTAGAGATTCTTCTCTATTTTTGACTCTTCTTGTCAAACAATGTTTCCGTTTCCCTTCATCCACACAGTGTGGCGCAACATATTCAGATTTAGCTCTTGCGCCTTAAATCTCTACTTTCAACCACTCACTCGACCATGACTCTTATTACTTTGAAAAGGAAGAAAAGAAAGAACTGTAGCAATGCACCGAGTGGTGTTTGTCGAGTACTCTTTCCTGAGGACGAGTGTATCATTGCTTGCATGGTATTCCAGCACAGTCAATGTTATTTTGATTTGGTGAGTTTACCTTTTTTTTTGGGGGGGGGGGATTAAGTCTTGATTCTGTTTGGTTTTTTTAAATACTCTCCAAGGATTTGTGATGAACTTTCTGAAGTCATTTATGATTCGTATTTAAATCTGTCTTTTTGAAAACCTATAGAGCTATGTAACCACTGATGATTGTATCGCTTTCAGTAGTGGCCAACATATCTGCGTGTCGCATTTTCGTTTCAAATGTTTATTATAATTAAAATTATGAATTTATATGCAACTATTTCTCATTATTTATTTATTTTTATCGTTTTTATATCAAGTAATCAAACTGACTGAGTATTAGGATTAATCGGAGCCAAGGTTGTATGAATCTGGCTTATTTTTTTATGAAATTAATTCATTTCATTCATACATTTAAGTTCTGTTTATACAAATAATAAATAAAAAACTTTTTTCATTTCTTCGTTTACTTAAGTGTGCGGCTGTGGTAGTCTAGTGGTCATGGTCATTTCCTCTGGCGGTTTTCGTCGAGTCGTGGGTTCGAGCCTTGATGGCACAAAATATCTGTCATGTAGTCGAGGCTGATGCGCGTTAAATCTGTCGAGGCTCATAGTCCTCCTGGTGGCGTGGTTTGGAAGTAAGGAGAGAGATACCAGCTCAGATGTCGTTCTCGTCACTTGACCGAGATTCAAAATTACGAGGTCCGTCGCCAGTAGCCCTCGTGTTGCTTCGCGAGCGACGTTAATAAAAACATTAAATCATTTGTTTAAGTGCAGTAAAACTCTGTAAAAAACGTTGGATGGTTTCATTAACGTTACACTAGAATCCATTTTACGAGGGTTAATGGTGACGAACCTCGTAATTTTGAACCACGTTCAAGTGACGAGGACGACACCTGAGCTGGAAGCCCCCTCTCATTTCTTGCATACCACGTCCATTGGAGGACTTTGAGCTACGTCAGATTTAACGTGCATCAACCCTAGCTACATGGAGGGTCGAATAATAAATAAATAACTTTTTTCATTTCATCTTTTGCTTAGGTGCAGTAAAACTTTGTAAAAATGGATTTATTAAGAAAAACAGGAAAGTGGCCTTATACTGTCATACTACCAGCAAAAGAAAAAGGTGTTTTGCAAAATACTGAATTTGCAAGTGGAAATCTAAAGTTAAAACCTATGTTCTTTTAAAACTGAAAGATGAGTGAAATGCTAGTAGCCACGCATTTTTCATTTTTTTTCAGCTTCATTGCAGGCACTAGAGTTTCATTTTGAAATAAGAGTGGCCTTCTTACCTCAGGTATACTTCTAATTCGGCAACATTACAATTTAATTATTTTATCAAATAAATTAAAAAATATTTATACATTTACGACTACTGACTGAAATAAATATAAATTAAATCTATTCAGTTTATTACAATTATATCTATTTCATATTGTTCAATGTGATAACTCTTTCGCATAATTTTTCTGGACCAAAAACAAACTTAAAACATTTTATTGTATGAATTGTAATTTTGTCCCTCTCTCTTTTTATGTTGCCACGGTTGCCTAGTTCTCATGGCCGATAAAACTGTTTTCCTCGAGTCTCCATGACGATAAAAAAAACTCACCGTGCTATATTACTGACGCACGTTCAATTCGCCGAAGTTCTGTGCTCCCGTGGCGTTATGTGGAAGATTGAAGAAAGGGGTTCCAGCTCAAATGTCGTCTTCGTCTCTTGAACGAGGTTTAAAATTACGAAGTCCGTCGCCAAAAAGCTTCTTCACTGTGTTACTTCCAATCTCGACGCTAATAACTACAATCAATCAAAAAAAAAAAAAAAAAAAAAATTCCCATAATTTTGTATTAGTTTGCTGAACCTAAAACAAATAAATTTTAAACATTTTTTGCTTGACTTGTAATTTTTTCTTCTCCCTTATAACTTGACCACTGTTGCCTAGAGTTCAGAATTGCGAATTCGCAAACAGCGATGTGTCCGTCGAATCCTGGTTTCAAATCTTAATGTCACTAAAGACTTACTGCGTAGCGGGACAGATACTCATCAAATTTTTCGAATATCCAAATTATCCCGATGGCCTGATGTGGAAGTTTGACGAGGGAGGGGGCCAGAGTTCAAGAGTTGTCCTCATCGCTTGACCAGAGTTTGAAATTACGAGGTCAGTCGCCAATAGCAACCGCAGTGCAACGTTAATAAACAATCAACAAAAAATATTTCTATTTACAGTCATCTAATGACTTGTCTGAATTTCAGTAAAAAACTCCTATGAAAGTCAAAAACTTCATTTCCTTTATTTCTGCTATTTGAACAGTATTTTTATTTCTATTTGTTATTCAAAAGAATAATTGTTACAAATAGATTCAAAATTATTTTATTTTTAACAAATAACATAAAAATAATTCTTTTTATTAATAAATAAATGTATTTATATGTATTATAAGCTCGATTTTGTTAATAAGTTACCTAATATAATAATCGATTATTTGAAAATATCTATAGCTAAGTCCAAAAATCTCGTATAATTTTCCTCAAAATTGATGAATCCCCACAATCTAAAAATTCTTTCTTATTTTATAATTTAAAGAATCAATTTTTTTTTTCAAGAATTAAGAAATCTTAAATGAAAGATAATCTAGCAAATTTCTTTGGAATTATAAAGCTGGATTTTGTTAATAAGTTACCTAATATAATAATCGATTGTCTGAAAATATCTACAGCTAAGTTCAAAAATCTCGTATAATTTTCTTCAAAATTTATGAATTCCACATTCTAAAAATTCTATCTTATTTTAATTTACAGTATCAATATTTAAAAAGAATTAAGAAATCTTACCTGAAAGATAATCTAGCAAGTTTCTTTGGAATGACAATTCAATTCAAGAAAAATTAATCATTGAAATTCTGTGGCTCGAAAATTATCAAGAAAAACATCACTTTTAACTCTTAAACATCCATTTCAAGACATTTAAAATTCTCACTCCGGGAAATGTTCAAGTAAATTCACAATTGGAAACAGAAATCAATAAGTGATTCTTCCAGACTATATGTAATCTAAATATTATATTAATAAAAAAAAACATATTTTTGTTATACATGTTCTTTTCTCCGGTTTCTTCTAAAAAAGGAATATTAATCCCTTAAATACCCTGCAATGCTTCAAGAGTGTTCTAGTTTTAAAAATAACACACCTTCGTTTTATCTGTTCAGAACGATGACGTATGCTTTTACATCAGTCTTTCTTTAGCAGAAAGAGAAGGAAATTATTTGACAGCTTCATGAAACCACACTCCTGGTTTTGGATATGGCCTTGACTCTAGGAAAAGAAAAACACTGGTCTTCGTTTCGGTCGAAGTCCATCTGTGGCTTAAAAAAACAGATAAATTTAGATAGTCATATAGAATATCATCTGTCGCTTGTTGATCTTTTGTTTCCTACTGTTGATAATAATAAACCCTAATCAAAATTTTGCCAGGTGTCATATATATAGCTGAATCGCTTTGTTGAATATTAATGAAACAGATCTAAATAACTCAAGCCGTATCAGATTCAAACTACCACTTTATAATTGTTACTTATCGCTGGTTTATGTACGATGATGGCAAAATTTATTACGCCATTAAATCATTGTAAATTGTTTTACATTATCATCAATATAAAGTAAAAGTATGAGTGATCTTCTCTAATATTTCACATTATATGCTTCCGAAAGGATGACAAATGTTGTATCTTACCCATGCATTCGCACAGAAGAAAAAGAATATAGTTCGAAATATCTGAGCTATGATGAATTTAAGAAATAAATATCTTTAATTCTCCAAAATTATATAATTCATTCACATTCTTTACATAATTTATATGAATGAATTTTCTTCCTGCAGTATTTCCTGTAATTCTCAGTATCTAAGCAGGAATTGGTGCATCTGCTTTAAAAGTAATTTCCAGCGAAAAAAAAAAAAGAATTCTGTGGCATCTTTAATTCTTCACCAGAAAGTATCACATGAAAAATATTATTTAGTTATAAATTTAAATAGTAAAGTTGAACTATCTGCAATTTTCTCTTCACCAACCTTGAGAATTTTTATAAAGTGAATTGCATAACATAAGACCTCGACCCAGTTAAATGAAATTCTATTCAAATTATTGAACTTAAGAATTGTAATGAAATGAATAGAAGAAAGCTCGCGTAAGCGAAGTCAAATAGAATTAAAGAGAGGTTGGAAAGTTAGAATAATAGAAATTGAAAGTTAGTGGTTAGAAAATAGCGATTAATCATAGAAGTAGTTCAGGTGTGTGCGACAAAAAAGATTGTTATCGAACAAGGAACAAAGGAAACTATTCGCGTTCCTAGTAATCGCAAATTAATTCACTCGTACCCGAGTTCGCAAGTAAGCTTATCTTTAATATTAACGTTAGACTAGATAAAACGCGTCGAGGTAGAATTGGCATATTCATGATTAAAATATCAATAAACTGATCATGGCAATAATCCATCTACTAATTATTTGATTGTTATATTTGTAAGCTTAGACTTTGATTTAGTAACTATTTAGGTGATAAACAATGGGCTCGGAAACGAATAACAGGAAGGAAGGTATTGCAAGTTTTCCTTTTAAAATGATCTGGAAAGTGACAAAATTTCTGGTAAAGGAAACTTGATTGCATATAAGTTGTTAAAATTGATTTTTAGAAGGAAAATATTTTAGTATTATTTAAACATAATATTTTCATGATCATATATTCTATGACTAAATAGCAGAACATTATATCTAAATAAAATTCTAAAGATAAAAAAGTATTAAAGAATTACACTATTCTTTATTAAACACAGTTCATGAGTCAAATATCTTATAAATTACTGAATTCTTTATATCTGTCATAGTTAATCACAATTTGTAAAAAAAAAGTATAAAATTGACCATTGAATATTCTAATATTGATATTAAATATTTAACAATTTTTAAACAAATTAATTTTAAAGAAAAACACACCCGTCCGCACACATACATACATATATATATATATATATATGTGTGTGTGTGTGTGTGTGTGTGTGTGTGTGCGTACATATATATGTATTTATATATATAAAAAGTCGGCTTGTTAGTGGTCTAGCCGAGAAGAATTTATTTATTTATTTACATTTACACGGCTTACATTTTTACTCGCTCTTCGGACCATTATACTCCTTTATCATACAACTTATTACCAACCAATAGTTTGCATCCTTTTACACTTTATTACCATTCAAACAATGGTTTAAATCTTTTTTCAATTTATATGGTGATGACGTGTTATATTTTTTTCATTGTGAGTATCTGATATCCATCTTGAAGCTTACAGAAAATTCCGTCTTACTACTCACATATTTGAATCTTCATTTCTTTGAATTTTTGTAAGTAATTTTTATATTTTGATGATAATTTTTAGAATTATAGATTTTATTTTTGTAGATTTTATCGATGAACTTTTTTGCATCTTTTAATCACTGAACTCTTTTGTAATTTGGATTTCCCAATTCAGCCTACCAAGTCGCAAAGGGGGAAGGTTGGTACCAATTACACTATTCCAATTACACTACATTAACCACACACATAAAGGAAGGTTGGTACCCGCTTATTCGGTCCTCAGCCCGAAATTGCTTTTTGACTTGCTGGGTTCCATATTTTCATTTTTTTTTTTCATTTTTAAATATTTTAAATTATTCTTTCATAATTTTTCAGTATATATATATATATATATATATATATATATGCGTTTGTGTAAAATTACATCACACATTATTCTGTTTCCTTTTCTTTGATCATCATACATGTGCTGTATGTACACAAAATAGGATTATTGAAAAATTCTTTTGAAGTTTAACACTAGAAAGACGGGAAATTTTCTTTTACTAAAAAGACGAAAGACCATCAAAATGACGGGCAGAAAAAAAATCAAAAATAAATTTTTAAGAGCATTTTTAAACAAAAATTTCGAAAAACATAAATATTTCAAGGCAAGAAATATTATTTTTGTAGTTTATTGAATTTTTTTTTTTTTGTTTTTTTTTGAGTATTTGTATATGTTGAAGTCAATAAAAACACGTTATTTTAAAAAAAGAATTTACTTACGCATAAAATAAAATCTTACTAAATTAAACTTTTTTTCAAAAATCAAGCATGGCAGTAAATAAAAAATATACTGAAATGTAGAATATAATAATTGGTATAATTGAACTAATAATATAAGGGTTACAATGATCGTTTTGTTTAACTCTAGTAAACGGCTAAATAAGTGAGATGTCATAATTACCTGCCACATTTAACACATATCATACTTTTTACAACTACACTACATTAACCACACGCATATTATTACATTTGTAATATGTATGTGCAATCCTATTTTATTACGTATCCCAATATGACATTGGGTATGATTTTTTGAATTCGATATCTGACCAGAAATTTAAGAAACAGTGTGTGGGTCGGCTTTGATTATTCCATGACTATGTCGAAGTTCTTCAGAAAAGTAAAGCAAAAAAATATCTTCTAGGTATTGTACTTCCTGTAGCTTCTTTGTACACATTCCATGCGTTTATTGAAACCAAATCTAAAATATTGCAAAAAACGTGGACATCTTCGATTTCCTACTTTTGCTGAATAGTACTCGCCGTTTAGTCTAGAATATCTACATCATACATTGTATAATTATAAAATGCCACACTTTCGGACACTTTCTTTTTATTATCTATTATACAAACAGTCTGGTATAGAGTGTTTAGAGCCAGAACATTCTTGTTCTTCTTACACTGATACTCAGTCAAGATGGAATCATTGTGTCGATGATCACTTGAAGCAGAATAAAGTGGTTACTTTGAATATTTTGCGGCGTCTGGAATTCCCCGTCTTGAACGCTTCACTATGCCGGCAATGCTAGTATTTTTTTGTCTTGAATTTCTCAGCAAGAGTAAAGGAAGAAAAAAGTTATGATTGGTGACGTTCTTGCCTTTGCCCACGAATGGCTCCATCACATGTAAGCCGACATTGTCTGAAAGTGTTATGTTGTCCGGCCTGGTATCATCTTTTCCTAAATATAGAATGGCGTTTAGCATGTATTTTGACTCTACAATTCCTGTAATCGAAAATTTAATGCCAAATTTATGAGATCTACTTGATATGTATTGTAAGAATTGGTATCTAGTTTCAGATGGAAATAATTGCTTGTCAACTGTTATATTTTCTTTAGGTTGGTAGCAAGAAATCGAGTTTTCAATTAATATCCATCGCAAACAGAGGATATTAGAACAAATTTATCGTTTTGCAATTTTTGAGACATGTAGATTTTCTATCAAATCTCATAAACCTCATACCTCATAAACCTCATAAACTTTCATTGAACATATCCTGTGGCATAGTATCATGAAAAAAGTAGACCCCCCCCCCACTTTTTATTCTATAAATTACTGACAGAGATTCCCTTCTGCGCAATATACTCTTCGAATTTACAAAAGAACAAAAAAGGCATTAATTCTTCCATTTACAGTTGTTTCACTTGAAAATTCCGCTTAGCATTTCACATGAATCTCTCGTTTGGAAAAAGGGGAGGGGGGATGTATAGGAGAGAGAGGAGGAGACAAGAGTTCTCTTCTTTTAGTTCAAACGATAACTTTTTACGCAACCAAATATTTTTTTTTACATATTTCGTTTTTTTGTGGTTTTATGATTTGCATTATCAATTTCAACTAACTTTTCATATTGCGGTCAAAATGACGACTTTCCTTCTTTTTAGTTATACAACACATTTTCTACTCCTCTTTATTGCGGAATAAAATTTTGTACATGTGTGTGCATGTTTCACGTAAAATTAATAAAAGACGTAAAATATCAGAACCCCGGGAACAAAATTATAAACGTAGCACATACTAGAAATTGCGAAGCCGTCAAAATGACGGCAGCCGTCTCTCTAGTGTTAAGTGGCTGTCGGACCATTACATTTTGGATTAGAACTCGCATATTAAAATTATTTTATGATTTGGAGGTATTCTTTCAAAAATAACGTGATATCTTAGTTTTTTTTTCTACATTATTCTAAAGCAAATAATTTACGCTACAAAATCAAGCTGTAATTGAGAAAAATATCAAATTGAATTTTTCAAAAAAAAATTAGAATGTTATGATGATGTATGACAAAATCGTGAATTCACGAATGACTAGTTTATGAATGGTTAGTGGGGAACAACTGATTATTAAAAAGGAGAATCATCTTTATTTACTTTAAAATTCGTCCAAAAGGAATTTTCGCTCTTTCAATTTTTCCTCTTCGAGGATTGGCCTTACGTTTCCATTTGCTCTTTTTTAAATATATATTCCGATGTATCTTTATTTAGGATTATGTTTATATAATAATAAGTTTAATAACGTAATGTTTTAGCAAAAAACTAATAAAATTATTGTTTTATTTTTAAAAATATGATTATTAGCAAAGACGAGCAACAAGAGAATATTACATAGCTTAAAGGTATTTTAATGTTTGACCTACTAACCCTGAGAGAGTTTCCCATAATTATAGCGAGTACCGAAAATTAATTTGAATTTTAACGTGTATTTATACTGTCAATAATTTCACTTTACGATTGCAAAACTTTTTAAGAGAAAAAAAATAAATAATGAAAAAGAACTTCGTCTCATGACTGAAGATGAACACTCTCGAATGGCGTCAGACGATTTTTTTCCCTCGACATTGATAAATTTGCTTATACATCTTATTATACTGCCCTCATCAACCTCCGGTGAAACAAAAAACATCCAAAAGCTCCAGGTAAAACATCTGCGGTGCAATTTAAGTACCATTCCTCATTGTCACTTTGGGACGCCATCTGCTACCATATTGATGGATCCAGAAATATAATTCACGTCGGATTATTCGCAGAAATAATTGCCCAGCAATTCATCTCCGTGTTTATAATTATCCGACGTGCACACAACTGATCGGGGGGACCTGTCTGTTTTTTGATGCTTTGTACGAATGCTGTCATTTATCACTTTCGTGGTAGCATCCGGTTATCCTTGGCTATGACTAATGCGGTTATTATACGCGTAAAATGGCATACGCCTAAAAACAACTTTGCACTAAGAGATTCGAAGATGATAATGAGTTTCCCATTTATGCCAGTGATTTTTTTCAATGTGACCTTATGTGTACTAGAGGGGGGAAGTGGAGAATCTTCTTAGGAGTGAGTTTAAATTGCTTGTGGCGTTTAGCTTAACAGCATTTTTGGATTCGATATATTTTAACGGCGTTTTCATCCTTGAGTGATGGATGGTTAGGTTCAGATGGGTGATGGTTGGAATTGTATTCTCTGAGTAAGGAGTTCCTTTTTTTTTTCCCTTCTTCTTTTTCTTGGATGATTTGTGATTGAAGTGTATAATAGTGTGCGTGTCAGTCTTGTTAATGGGGATGAGAGATATTTTATGGGAGAGTTTGAAATAGGTTATATATTAGAAGAAAGGAAAGGTGAAAAAAAAATGGATGTTTGATGAGTCAAAAGTATTTTTGGTGTAGTTAATGGAATTTTCAATTTAAAATGCGTCTGTGTTGCATTGCTAGTCAAGTAGCTGAGGTGGTGTCTTGTAGTCGATGAGGATGGATTCTTATCTTAAAGCTAGAATTTAAATTGCTGTAGTCTATGGGATTATTTAAAATTTGTTTGGGGAATCTTAGAATGACTTATGCCCCTTCAAAGAATTTCTGGAAAATGTCAATCACAAGAAGTGTATGTCTGATTTTCAACTCAATACAAGAAGTTCTTGTTCAGAAACTAAGTAAAATTTTAATGATCCGGGATTATTTCATTCACTTGATTGTTCCGTCTTTAGTCAATATTGAACGGAATGCGTGGGAAAATACTGAATTTCTTTTTTGTGACATTTATACTTTAAAATTAAGCATTGAGCTCAGATTTTTTTATGTGCCAAATAATAATTTTTTGATCGCTTCAATGAACTATAAAAATTTTCTTTTAATCAAATTTTTTTTCTTTCCTTTTGAATTGAGTAGAGACATGAATTTTCAGATATATTTGCATTTATGTGAATCATTTTTAAAAATAACATATTCCATAAATGCACAAAACATTTCACTCCTCATTTTTAAAACTACTTACAAAATATTGTGAGCCAACTTTTTAAATGATATAATTGTATATTTATTTGGAAACATTATAAACGTTGTAATTTTGGAAATTTTCTTTTTTCTTTTTTTTTCTTTCTTTTTCCTTATAAAAATATATTTCTTAAAGCTTAGGTATTACTTAGAGAACAAATATTTTGGTACTTTTCCATTATACCGGCGCAAGCGATAAAGTCGCTAAAAATGATACACCCGGCGCCAAACGGAATATGTGTTTACTATGTGTTGTCGCCAATAAAATCTACTTGGCGAGATTTGTGCCAGTATAATGGAAAAGTACCAATATTTTTAGTTCTCTAAATACAAAAGTACCCTTCATAAAAGCATAAAAACTTGAAACCATGTTGTGTAACAGTTTTCTTTAAAACGGTACTTAAATGCAAATATATCTCACAAGTCATATCATGTTCAACAAAGAGGGAGAAAAATCTTTTTGACAAAAAAAAAATTACGCTTTTTCTCTACAAAATGATTCAAATATCATTATTAAGCACGTACAAAATTTTAGTTCTACTAATGATCTGAAAAGATTTATTTCAGAAAAACTAGGAGTCTTAGATACAGTATTCCACAATATCTTTCATGTCCTGGTATATTCACCCTTAAATAGACGCTAATTAATGGTAAATCGAATTTAAAGTCAGACAGCGAAGGCTATCAAATTACTTTATTCGGAGCTACGATTATGCAACATTCAAAGTCTAAATTATTATACATTTGGATAAAATCCCTGCACACTTCCGAGTCTAAAGGTTAATATTGTAATAGTTTGCTTATTTGTTGCTGATTAATTGCATTCGAATCAGTAGTATTAGTTGCCTATACGGTCCGACTCACTTACCGTATTCAGATCCTCACTAACTTTCAAAACCTATATCTCTTTACTCTTATCAATGTAGGAACGAGTCTTAATTGATTCGTTGGTAAATTCCGATCATTTTCTCTTTCCACTGTAGAGGATCTCCTCGAACCGCCTGCAACTTTCTCGCTATGTAATAAGATGGCACGTAAGAACAATCAATTTCTGCAATTGGAAATACGCAGATCGCGTGCATTGCGCGTACAAACCTGTAGTAAAAGTATTTATATCAGACAGCCATGCAAAAAACACAGCAGAAGTGGGACGGGAGTTTATGTCTTGGTGATCCAGTTAGTGTCTTTCTCCAACTACCTGATTTTTCGTATTACCTTCCCTCTATCGACTGCCGGGACATTCTGTGTCCATCCTGGATGAACAGAAATCACCTCGGATTCTTTACTCTACTAACTAAAGTTCTCTATGGTTATTTTTTGGATTCTCGAATCTTGGTTGCTCTGATGTTCTATGAGGTTATTCGACTGTTGTTCTTTGTCACTGTGCTCCATTGTAGCTTGATAACTTTCTAAAAGCCGTATTCCTTCAATTATCCATTAGCTATTATTGTTGTAAATACTTAATTTGACTTCTTTTTTGATTTTCGTTCTATTTGGACGAGTGATATTCTTATACGCAACACTATATTTAATTTGATAATTTATATTTTAAATATTAAATTGTCTTAAATCGTTCGCAAATACCGATCTGAATCATGTGAAGTGTTGTTTCTGCTTCCGTATCTTATTACCTCTGCACTATTAACCCTTATTGTTAAATGCTCAGCAGTTTTATAAATGCTATCTCATCAATCCAAATTCACTACATTTATGTATTTCTTTTTTATTTATACAAGTCACAGTCATTTAAAAAAAGAGATTCTTAGCTTAATTAATGTCGTACGAGAACACAAATGTTAGATGAAAAGATATTAGATAGGAAATCCTTTATATGATTTTGGTTTTATTTTCGATAATTCATATAGCATTATCCTTAGAAGATAGACAATCATCTGTACTAGTAAAACGTTGAACCAACAATTTCGAACGAAATCCATAGCTTACAAACAAATAAATCAATATGCATGTAAGTAGAAGAGGTAGTATAGTATATCATTACAGACATATGACTTCATGGGTTTTTTTCTTAAAGAGATCTAGTAGATTGAAAACTATTTTTTTTAAAATTCAAATGTTAACTTCCTTTGAAACTATTATTTTTTATTTATTTTCTCGCAAGTCCTTAAACATGCATGCAAAAGAAAAAAATTGAAGATACTTGTTTTGAAAATAGATTCAGACATAATGTTTTTCCAGAGAGAGATAGACAATAAGAGCTATCACCTTTGAACCCGGTTCTCCTGAATTGCACCCGAATGAAAAGTTTGACACCTAAATTCCTTCTCCCAGGTACCACAACAAGGCATGTGAGAACTTCAATATTAATTTGAATTTATCTTGAAATCACTGCTCAGTAACATGCATTGTCTTTTGCTTGAACAATTCTGAACTTGAACTCGCAAAAAAATTATTACTTTTGTGTCTTAAGTTACTGCCAAGGGTTGTCAGAAACTCAGTGCAAGGTTATTTACAAAAAAATCTTTTTAATACATTTGAAAACAATTTGGAATAGCAAAATAATTTTTTTAGGAAATTTGCTGATTCTACGGAGGAAATTGGTATAAAATATTTTTAAATTTTAATTAATTCTAATTTAAACCACTATAAAAGTAATTAAATGGTATGCCTTTGTAAATTCATAAGCCACACGTTAGAACTAATTCAATTACATTCTGATGAAATGATGACCGTTGAATTTCATTTATAAGGAAAAATGAGTAAGCGTTTCATATTATTAAATATTATAAAGAAGAATTTTGAATATTACAGAAATACATGATCCTCAACATTTATTAATTCATAGATATCTCATAGAAATTACTCCATTAATTTATAAATCATATATAATGTTATATGTTTTTGAAATTGATCTGTGCAGCAAGAGTTTTGAGAAAACAGTGAATATTAAATAAAATTACAATTTCGCTCACCATTCTATTGGTTTGAAATCATTTGTGAATTTCTTCCCGGAAGCCTCCTTTTGGAAAAAAATTGTGCCTAATTATGCAATATCAACCGTTAATTAATAAATGAAATTGCATTTTAATCACCAGTTAAATGCTTTTAAATATATTGTCTTAAAATCCTCCTCTACTTTTAATTTCTGTAAAAGGAAGAAAAAAAATTGAATCCAGCTTTACAATGACGTTTTCACTATTTTAAACTGCATAATATACTGCAAAAATGACAAGAATTATCATATTTATTTTCATTATCTACCAACATTACGTTAGAGAGGCAAGCTAATAAAGTATTTCTGATTCACATTCGAACGCAAAGAAATAATAATCTAAAGATACTCCTTCAAACTCTTGCCCCATCCCCCCAAAAATACTTTTCTCCACTAATAAGAAGAAATAAACAACCGCGCAATTCCGAACAGGAAGAAATCAAACGGAAATTCCATCACAACACAATCAAAACTAAGTTCGAATGACAAAATTGTAAAAGGTGGAAATCCACAATTTTAATGACGAGCGAACGAACGGAAAGAGAATAACACACAGAGAGAGAAGAAGGGGAAGAAGAAGAAGGAAAAAAAATAATAACAGAACACACACGGAAAAATATCAAAAAGAAGAGGGGGATGATGCTGTGTGCGGATGAAAAGAAGAAACGAAAAAGATGAAGATGAGGGGGAGAGAGAAAAGCACGCGCAGAAAAATAAAAGTGCGCTCGGAGTCTTTTTCATCGAATTTTAATTTCGCGTGCTAATGTCGACTCAATTCTCGCGTCTTAAAAGGAAAGCGTGCAAGATGATTGCGTACTACTAAGTTAGTGGATGAGGGTGCTTTCCGAAAGAGAAAAAAACAAAAGCAAATGCAAAGAAGATCGGAAAGAGACAGTTTCGCCACGAGTGGAAAACAGGGGGCTCTTACAAATTGACTAATGTGTTTTCAGATCTGTATTGGTAAGTACGAGCTAAAATTAATAAATTTATTAATCATGGATGATGAATATGGTAATGTATAAAATATACCCAAAAAGACGTCATAATTTTCTCATAATTTCATTTTAATATATCTTTATTTAAGAGAGTAATGTTTTATATGAGCATTTTTACAAATTACGTACTTATAAGAAAAAAAATTTATTCATCATTTTTGAACCGACATAAAATACGCATCTCAGAGGGGGAAAACTTCCTTTTTCAAGCAAATAGTTATTAAAAGTCTTAATTTTTAAAAATGTTTTAAAGTCTTAAAATTCCTACTACTTCTATAAGTTTTAATATTTTTGAGCAATTGTTTTCCAGATTTCTTATAAATCTTTCTCGTATTTCTATACATAGATTAAGTTATACTAATGTTATTTATAGTTTTATAGACTCATATTTCTACCATACACTGCGAAAAAAAAATAGATAAACAGTTATATCTAATTTTGTGGGTTTTTAAGAAAAATAACTATTTAACTAAAATTTTATTACATACACAGAATTATCAATCATATGTAAAATAACTAGAAAAATTTCAAAACTTTATATGCATTACAAAAAAAAACGTCTATTTATTTTTATGCATGATTGTCATAAAAATAAAATTAAAATAAAAACTGATAAAAATTTTAAAGGTCAATGAAATGCTTTAACTCACTGTTAAAGAGAAATTAAATAACTCACTAATTAAAGAAATTTTATACATAACCTTAGAAAAGTCATTTAATTAAATTAAGAAATTTTTTTCCCGATATTCTGGTCATATTTAGGATCCTGTGCTTGATAAAATCATTTGGTCTAAAGTTTTTCTTTAAGGTTAGGGAGATGTCCTTGACAAGGATAAACGAGCTTATTTTACGCTAATTATCCTGATTTAGCAATAGAAATCATATTTTAGTATTAGATCTGTAATGTAGCATTTGTACTTGAAAGAATCTGTTGATGAAACGAAAATCAGATTTATATATATTAATAATTATGCATGAAAAACTAATAGTAAATAGCTATATTAATATTTTGGTCGTGTTCTTATATTTGGAACATCTTTTTGGTGCTCGAGACCAGTGGCGTAGCCGGGGGAGAGGGCAAAGGGCAATATCCCCCCCCCCCCCCCAAGATTTTTTCTCGAATAGAAATATCTTTGGATAATTCTTTTATTATAATATTATACATATTTTAAATCTTTTACACAATTTTTTTTTTCTCCTCATGCTTAAATTTTTTTTCACCCCGAAGAGGAAAGAGAATTTCAATTAAGCGAATTTCTGAGAAAAAAAATAGAAAAGTCTGTTGTCTCTGAAAGAGTGCCTCTAGGTTAGTGTTGGTAGACGAAGAGGGGGTGGATGTATCCCTATAGAAAAGGCCTCCCCCCAAAATGCAAATTTTATCCTCGTGGTATCTTAATTATTTTCCTTAAAGGATGTTCATTTTTATAATTTTTATTACTTAATAAAATTACACCAATACTTGAATATCTCTTAATGGGAGAAATAAGACTGATATAGCATATTATTTACTTTTTACCAGTTGATAATCCTAAACTGAATAAATTACTTCTTTCACAGTAATGATAATATTCATCCCCCCCCCC
>BMAW01083552.1:2270-24186 GCA_019974015.1 Nephila pilipes
AAGTCCTTGCTATTGTAGAATCTCTGAAGAAATTGTGTGTCTACCTATTGGGTAACAAATTAAAGATAGTGACAGATTGCTAAGCATTCCAAAAAAGCATGAGCAAGAAAGACCTAGTTACCCGCATTACTAGATGGTCATTACTGCTTGAAGATTTGAATATGAAGTATTACACCGACCAGGTCAAAGGATGAAGCGCGTGGATGCTGTGAGCAGATATCCAGCTATGATGATTGGGGATCACCACCAGATTGAAAAAAGCGTAGTGTCGGAAGATGAAAATATTAGCACATTAAATACTCTCCTAGGTGGCGAGTAATGGCAGGATTTTTTCGAAAAAAAAAAAAATGGGATACTATACAAGTTCGTAAGCGGATGAGAACTCATAGTTGTCCCTAGCGGTATGCAGACTGAATTAACTAAACTAGTGCATGAAAAAGGTAATTTCTTAGGAGCCAAAACTGAAGAAAAGTTCAAAAAATATTTTTTTATTCCAAAATTAACAAGTTTACCAAATATGTCGTAGTTTATAGTATACCTTGCATTCTATCCAATAGAAAGTCAGGAAAAAAGGAAGGATTTCTAAATCCAATACCTGAAGATGAGTCATCTCTAAATACTTATCATGTCGATTTTATTGTCCCTTTCCTATCAACTAATAAAAACTATCCACACATTCTGACGATAATTGATGCTTTTACGAAATTCCCCTGGTTATACCCAGTAAAAACTGTTTCCGCAGAAGAAGCTATAAGAAGGCTGAAAGTGCAGCAAAATACATTTGTTAACCCCAAATGAATAATAACCAATCGAGGATCTGCATTTACATAGAAAACCTTTAGTGACTATTGTGCAGAAGAAGGAATACAACAGCTTCAAATTACCACTGGAGTTCTACGTGGTAACGGTTAAGTTGAAAGAATCCACAGCACTTTTATCCCAGTTTTGACCAAGTTATACTCGATGATGCAACAAAATAGTATCGATATGTAGACTGGCTTCTAAGAACTCTGAACAGTACTATCAGTCGTAGTACTAAGTGGACACCATTTGAATTACTAACTGGCGTTCAGATCAAAAATAAAGACATAAAGATTAGAAACCTACTAATGGAGGATCTAGAAGGATATCTAGATCAAAGGGGAAGCATCCCGCAGGATACGAAACGAAACATTTTACAGATTCAGTCTGGGAACTAAAGAACATATAATAAGAAAAGAAAAAAAGCTCCCAGCACCAGATTGATGATTTAGTAGCGGTCCAATGTACACAATTTGGTGTAAGCCTCAAACTCAGACCTAAATTTTTCGGACCATATCGAGTTGCTAAAATTAAGCCCAGAGATAGATATATGATTGAGAAAGTAGACAATCACGCAGGCCCAAATGTAATTACCACCTCTGCTAATCTAATGAAATATTTCTCCCCTGGGTAGATAAAATCAGACAACTTTATGTTCTCAATGATATATCCTTTTTTTTTTTTTTTTTTTTTTTTTTTTTGAAGTTTTTTGCAATGTTTATATTTCATATATATTTTGTATAAATCTTGATTCCCTTGTCAACTTGTGTTTCATCAGATTGTTAGGTCATTACCAAATGTCGCTAAGATCATCGACGCTCAGGCCTGGCTGAGCTGTAGGATTTATACATTTTGTGACGCCTTCCTACACAAGAGGGAGCCACGAACTTGACCTCTGCTTTGTGACCTTATCCAAGGAGCTCACACCAGCCTCAATCGCATAAAGGAATGGAAAGACGTGCGATCTGATAGCTCCATAATATGTGTGTCCAACAGTTTCAATTTAACTTTGTAAAAATTTTCTTCATTGAATCCAGAAACCCCTCTCCCAGACAACATGCAACAACATGAAATGATATTGGGGTACATAACCCTCACGGGCTTTAATCCCCAGTTTTAACTATTGATATGGAGGTGAGACAGAACTTTGGTTTTCAGCTTGCCCAGAAGTAAAAATTCAATATTGAAAATAGTGATTTGCCAGAATGAGAAAGTTAAAACGAGCAATGCTTGAATATTAATTTAAACAAATTAAAGGTTAAATTTTTTTTCTATGTATTAAATATGAATCATTATTAATTTTTTTTATTTAAATTATAAATTTGGGCAGATGAAACCATTTTAGAAATAAAATGGAAATTAATATTATGGCAGGGAACTAGTAGTGATTGAAAATTTTTTTCTTGGAGATAGCTCAATTTGATCTAAGATTGAAAAATTTTATAATTAAAAGGATAATTAAAATTAATTTAAATATGCTATTAAGTGCTATTACTGGAGTGTGAGGATATTACTGGTTGCGTTGGTAGAAGTATCCTGACTTATTCCTCTAGTCTGGTTTAGAGAAAGCTGTTGGTGAATCTCGGGTAGTGAGAGGGAGCGTTCCTATTGGCTGTGGTTGATGGTTGTCAAATTGAAGTGGAAAAACGTAGGAGATTTTGTGAAAAATGTGACGTTGCCAGTAGAAATATTTAATCAAGTAGGATTTCACGTGGTCTGTGCAGAAGTTGATTATTTCTGATGGGTGTATAATTTTCTATTGCTTGGATGGTTCTATTGGAGATATCAAATTTGTTGAAGAAGTTTCTTGATAATTCTTTGATGAAGTCCATGAGGGTTTGAAAATTTAATGAGTCTCTGATATCAACGCTACGCATATACCAGTGAGCTTTTACTATGGTTCGGAGAATGCTGGATTGAAAACTTTCCAGGATATCCAGGGTAGTAGGTGCACAGTGGGACCAGACAGGGCAGGAGTAAGTCAGGATAGGTCTAAGCATCAGTCCATAATAGATTAGCATTTTGTTGGTTCTACTTAATGTAGAATCTCTCACGATAAGGGGAAAATTTTTACTTACTGCAGCCTTATATTGCTGCTTAATTAGTGTGACGTGTTGTTTGAAAGTGAGTTTCTTATCTAATGTTACGCCGAGGTATTTTGTGGACCCGCACAAGGGGATTTTGTTATTATTTAAATAAATGTCCGATTCAATATTTTTATTATTTTTATTAAAGAAGACGGCCTCTGTCTCTGCTTCTAGGTCTTTGAGGTGGTTGATCAGGGCGTGGACTATGTTTTTCGGTAAATAGTGACGAGCTAGTATCGCAATGTCGACTGCGTACATGCAGAGAGTTGTGTCTGGATGTTTTGGGATGTCGTTCTCGAAATAATTGAAGTGGGTCGGAGATAAAATTCCACCTTACGGGACTCCTGCTGCTATATTTCTTGGTGAAGAGTAGATATCGTTGATGATGACTGAGACATTTTTATTTTCTAAGTAGGATTTGATGATTTTAATTAGGTGGGGGGGGCATTAATTTTTATCAGTTTGTAAAGTAGACCAGTATGCCAGTCCCGGTCGAAGGCTTTCTGAATATCAAGGAAAATTGCTCCTGTGAGTTGGCCTTTGTAGAAACCTGTTTTAATTAGTTGGTGTGATGTGGAGAGCTCTGGTACGAAGCCATGTTGTTCGTGGATCAGGATGTCGTTTTCACTATTGAATTTCCTGAGTTTATTGTGGATAATTTTTTCGGCTATTTTGCTGAGAACTGAGAGGAGGGATATCGGTCTGTAATTTTCAGGTTTAGTTGGGTCCTTTCCAGGTTTCCGGATCGGGAGGATTGTGGCAGTTTTCCAGGAATTCGGAAAATGACCAAGATCTAACATATTTTGGATGATATTTCTGAGTTGATAGATGCAGAGGTGTGGAAGATGTTTGACCATTTTATTCGTGATACCATCCTTACCTGGTGCTTTATTAATTTTGAGGTTTTTGATGTAATTAGCGATTTCTGAAGCAAGTGGAGGGGGAGGGAGTTATCGAAGTTGTTTTTATTTGTGAAGAATTCGTGAACGACGTGTTTCACTGCGCTATCATGTGTTGGTGAATTTAAATCATTTAGTTCGAACTGACTCTGAAGCGAGTCAGCAAGTGTTTCAGTTTTGTCTGCGTCACTCAGGACGATACCATTTGGGCCGTTTAGGGCGGAAATAGACAACATAGAAACCGAGCCATTTACCCCCCCCACACACACACACATTTCTGTATTTAGGATTCTACACACACACACGTACACACACACACACACACACACACACACATATATATATATATATATATATGTGTGTGTGTGTGTGTGTGTGTATGTATAGAGAGAAAGATAAACTAATTGCATGTAATTGATAAAAAAAATGGATGTCATTATTGTATTCATAATATGTCCGATTAACGTTACAAAGTTTGCAAATACTAGATTTGTACGGAGTAAGTTAACGTCATTAAAACAGCTGGATAGCATTTACAAATGCAATGAAAATAAGTCATGGTTTCAACAAATTTCGCAACATGTAAGAATACTCGCTATTTTGTAAAAAATTTCAAAGAAAACATTGGTTAATGATGAAGATTATGATGGAAAAAAAGATTATGATTTTTTCCATATGATGGAAAAAAAATTACGTATTCATGAAAAAAATAGCAATGTGATTTCCTTATTTCATAGAATATTTTCCGAGGAAAAAACTAGTAAAATCTCAAAAATGATAAACTTTAACATGTATCTTTTGAATTATTTTGAAATTTTTAATCATAAGATATAAATTTTATAACTTAAAAGGGGCGTATAAGTGTTTATAAAATAATTAACTACAGCATTTTTTTTAAAAATAAAATTGCTTTCGAAAAATGTGTAATGCAGAATACAATTTCAATTTAACGTAAATGTTACGATCTAATAGAGTTTGTTCTGCTGTTAATTTCTGTTTGATACATAAGGTCTGTTAAACAGAATTAACATTCTTTTTAATTTTGAGATACAATCAAATGACGTAGCCAACATCCCTGCCAGTACCCAACTTTGTATTCTAAATTTTATTCACAATTTTGCTCTGTTCGTGGTGCCATCTATCCATCTATTTAAGAAGCAACAATAAATAATCTTTGCAGATAGATACATTTTATTCTCGCCTTTCTTTTCTACTGAACACAGTAAGTATTTTATAGTTGTTTTAATAAAACTAAAGATAAAAGCTAAATAATATCACCATTATCTGAATTTTAAATATTATGGTATAATTGTAATTTCCAGCTTTCTGAAAGCCATAATCAGAGTAAAGTCAATTTAGTACAAAAATACAACAGAAATACTGTAAATTAGCACCACGAAAAAAATGTAACATATTAAATTATTTTATTTATAGCTAATTATTTTAATGCCTTCTTGAAGACAAATGTATTTTTGTCATAGTATCTTTTCAGAGAAAAAAGCTTAAATCACATTAAGTGAAGTTTACTAATGTACCATATATTTAATGTTAGTCTACAGTATGGTTCCAAAATCCATAGATATTTTGAGCGCCCAATCATTAATTAACATTCTTTGTGGGTAATTATTGAATTACATGATATTGTAATAAGTAGCAAATAATTCTGGTAATTTCTACTTCTGTAAATCGTCGAATACTAAAAAAAAAAAAAAAACTCCACCCCGCATGGTTGTTCTTTGAAATTATTAAATAATGACATATAAGAACATTTTGAAAAATCTAAAATGATTCTAAAAATTTGAAAGATTAATGCTAATTATCAAACACAGATAATACCACCATCGAATTTGCTTCTGAACATTTCAATTGAATAGATGTGCCATCTATCAAGAAACATTCGCTTTAAAAGTGTGTTCGACTATTTTAATGTAGTTAGATTGAAGCTTCAAAAATAGAATTATATTATAAAATGTTAATATTTTCTCAAAATGTGCGCTTGTGCTATACACTATCAAAGAGAATCTTAAGAATATGTGTAAGATAATTTTATGTGATATGTAAAAATTATAAATATAATATTTCCATTTTTAAATTGTTATGATAAGTACAGACGTTTCTATAAAAATATTGTGAATTAGATTCTTCAAATTTATTTTTTTCCAACAATTAAAAATAATCATAACATTTGAAATTTTTGTTTCAAAATTTAAGAATCGCTTTTTTTTTTTGTCAATGGTGATAAGAAATCACATTCTACTAAAAATTAAGAATTGAAAAGAATTAATGAAGAAAATTATTAGTTACACAAATGCAACAGAAATGCCTTTAAATATAAATTGAGCTATGTTATATATGTATTATATATACATATATAACATAGCTCAATATATATATGTATATATAATACATATATAACATAAATAAATTCAATAATATTAGAGAAAACTTCTAGAATTTATCTTGTATTGAATTAGTAGAGCGAGTTAGAAGTTATAAATTGACTTCTAGAACACTTCACAATTATTTTAAGCAAACTCTTCATAATATAATATAATATTAGACACTTTTCTGTGTTTAATTTTTCCCCCATTCATAAGGAATTTTTAATCTTAGTATAAATACATAAATTCTACTGACTTCCCATCTAGAACTCAAAATTACTTCAAAACGATGTACACAAACTTTGCATATTGATTAACTTTGAAATCAGTTATATTTTGATATTAATTTAACTAGTATTACTTTAGTCAAAAAATAATGATTTAAAAAATATGTAAATTTTTTTTTTAGTCCAATTACAATCTATTTACTCTTCCTCAAAAATGTTTGACTTTGAGGAACATTGAAATAAAAATTGTTACGAGCATTTATATGATGAATTTTTATCTCCTCTATCTTCTTTTAATATAAGTTCGAATTTTTTTATATCGAATTTTTAAGCAAATGTTTTCGATACAGGTCGATGATTGAATCTTAACAATGCGTAAATCCAATTTTGAATTATGGCATAATCAAAAGGAAACCACAAAAGTAATGCAATTTGTGCATAAAAAACTAGCTAAAAATTTGCTTTTTTGAGTTTTATAATGGTGACCTAACATATTATATCAATAACTAAACCGGCACTTTTCATAAAAGTTATAAAATAAAACTTCATAGCAAGACCGTCTCTACGGTTGTTGTTGAAAAAACAGATAGCTAAGGAAAATTATGCAGATGTTTAAGATGAGATTTATCATTTAATCTTAGAAAAATTATTTCTTTCTCCTCCCCCTTCCTTTAATACTTTGAATTTAAATTTAAATTGGAGACTTTGTGGACGAAATATATTTGAAAAGAATTAAATTCTTCTTTTTCAAAGTTTTGAAAAACTGCTGTAATAAAAAACATAATTTTCATACAGATTGTTTAGTACACACACACATACAATTCAAGTTTTTAAAAACATTTTTCTATATGGTTAAGACGTTAAATTTCATTATTAATTGTAAAAAAAAACTCTTATGTCGAATAACTTTAACGAATCAGATAACGCTTTTTGAATCTACACTTTGTTTGCAAAATGTGTATGTTGTAAAACCATTTTCTGTACTTTTTAAAAATCATTCCTCCTTCCTTATATTTGCTTCCTTTCTCTGTTCTGTTCTGGTCAAATCTTTATTTCTTGCATAAAATGAATATAATTTTATCGCAACTGATGCATTTTATTCACCAACTAAATTGCTCTGATACTATACATAACTATAAACTCAGAAAATTGAATTGTAAAGAGAATTCCTTCAAGTAAATTCAGGAAGTTAAAAAGAAATTTAAAGGTTGTAAAAAAAAAACCTCTTGCATAAGCAAACGAACTATACAAATCTTATAAAACTTTGAATCTAAGTTAAATCGAAAACATCACTTAAACTATAATCATACAGTGTTGGTGATAGATGTAAAAGTAGATGCCTACATTTTTGAATTTCAGTTGTATTCATTTTTCATCATTTTCTGAAGTATGATCGCGTCTCTACCTGCATCATCTGGTGGAAACTCAAGGCAGTTTTTATTTCTTCTCAATTGATATAGAATTTTTGTTTCTCTTGGAATCCGAAATATTACGATTATTACATTTTGTCGCCATGTAATCAAAGCTTCCTTAGGTACCTGTTTAACTTTCGTATGATTACTTTCACCAAATATCAAAGAACTTGACTCTAAAATTCCGGGCTTTTTTCTCCAGATTGTAACGATTGGATAATGCTTTATGAATTGCTTACAACTCGCTTTTTACATCAACTATTTTACCTTGTCCTTTTCCAGATATAGAATGAAGTTTGGATCATGTAAGTACAAATACAATTATTTTCAGCTCTACACAACAATTTCTATTTTTTTCCCCACACAGAGAGTGGAAGTTTAATTCAATACAATAACTTCACTTTAATAAGGCCTTTTAGGAGCAAGACCATGCTGGATTAGTTTCAGCATCAATTTAATTTTAACGAGAATATTAAAGAGATAATTCGCCAAAAATTGAGGATTTAAGCGATTAAAACATATATTTAATGGGTTTATGCACATTTTGAGCCTGTGTAAGCTGTAAAAATATCCGACAAAGTATTTCGTCTCATTCTGGCAACTACAAAATAAATTCAAACAAGGAGTATTCAATTCATTGAATATTGTTGTATTGATATGAAACTAGCATGAAAGAAAAATTAATACAGTTCAATGACAGTTTGAATAAGTTGTGAAGAAATACTCTAGTTCCCTGCTTAAACTTATTTGTTTTTTTAGAATGTTTTTATATATTTCACGTGGTGTCTGTCTGTCTGTCTCTGTGTGTGTATATCAGTGTGTCATCAAATTTTCGATCGTTAATTTAACCAACTTCTCATCAAGCTAGAGCTCTGAGACTTTGGGAATCGTTTTTACTCGCGTAACAATGCAATATTTTGACATTTGAGGCAAGTTTTAACTAATATTTCAATAATTTTTTTTAATTCAAATTTTAATTTTTTTTAATTCAATAATTGTTCGATTTCAAAAACTGCCAAACTTGGCGGGTTTTTTTTGCCTGAATGTTAAGTTCACGAAGCGGACCATTGTAGCCACATTTGGCAAAATACCACCAAATAATTTTTTTTAAATAAACTTTGCCACTATATAAAAACGTTGTTTTTAAAAGCGCTGGTTTTTATCTCGAATTATTTAGCTCACTGTATGTACGTAGTTGTAATAGTGTATTAACGAAATATGTAACCCTCCAAAAAACAAGAAATTCTGTACTGATATAAAAACTGACAATTACGATGAACCCTGAGAGAAAATGTAGCAGCGCTGTGTAGCGACTTGGTGATCCGGATCAACTAACTTTCAAATCCACACAAAAAAATCCAGAAGTGAACGGCTGTATCAATTTATAAAATGTGCCTAATTATCAAATGTTGGATTAAAGAGAGTTTATTGTTTTTGGAATTATTATATGATATTTATATACCATTTTAGCAAAAGTCTCAACGATCGCTTTCTCTGGACTATAAGTATCACCAAATTTAAGCAATCAAATACAAGGAACTCCTGAAAGGGGAATCCCTACACATCACTTCTATTTATTCTTTTTTACTGACAATAACAATCACCGAAGTTAGCAAAACAGTTTAGTTTGGCAACTAGATATTGAATGTTTGGATAATCGCGAAACTGTTACTCGATTTCAAAACAGCATACCTCTGAATCAGAGGAGATAACTATAGATCCGAAAGGCCTAATTTAATGTTATTTAACATTATAAAAGATCTACCGGAAAGATCTGTCTTTTCTTCTGAAGCAAAAGTATACTACATTTCTCCAAACACTTAATAACATTAATTGTACAATATAATTTCCGTCGTTACTTATGATCTCCACCCAGAATGACTGCAATTTGAAAATACCTTTTTTAAAAATTCCTCATCTTACAGGCTATGAACTAAAGTAGTGAATGGTAAACATTTGCTTCAGTTTTGTATTTTTTTCCTACATAAAACTTTGAAGGGTGATAAACAGGTAATAATCGGATAATGTTAGGTCTGTAGAGTAGGATGAATGCTTCAGATTTTCCCAAAATAGTTCTAAAATTTTCTGATGGGTCGCCAAAGTAGCCTGTCCTCTGGCATTATCGTGATACAGTATGATGTACTTCAATTGAACACTGCCGAATTCTAACCTTTGAAGTTGTTTAAATCATCCATTTGCGACAGTATCTCTCCGAATAAAACATTTCGTTAATATTCAAAAACTCGTAAGATATTGGTCCTTGAACGTTCCAATTAAACACGGCTTTCTCTAATTAAGGCTCAAACTCGGTTTTGATGTAGAGGGTGCAAGTTTTCCAGGATTACAGTATGTTATTTTCGTGAACAATCCACTTTTCGTCACCAGTTATCATTCAGTTCAATAAGAATTCGTTTTTGTTTGCAACAAGCAGAGATATGCTTATGACGATTAAGCAAATATTTCTCTCTTAACTGAGGAGACACCTATCTGGAACATTTATAGACCAATCCTAGCAACGATAGAAATTATGCTGTACAATAAATATTTAAATGTATGAAAAATGTATTATTTTTTTTCACTTCACAAATGGACAGAACTTTCTGGAAGATCTAATATTTTGTATTTGTTTTCTCTCTAGGAAGACATATACCGGTTTCGGGAAAATTATTGACGTATCTTAGGAATTAGAATGATTAATATGAATCCTGGAATATTATTTCATTGAACCATTTTTATTAAAATACTTGTAAAAAAATTTCTTTTTTTGTAATAAATTCAAAGCTGGTTTTTTGGCTTGCTGGTATTTTAGAATTGCCCAAGAAAGGTTGGGCAATTTTAAATAAAATAATGATTCTATAATAACACAGTAGGACCTCGCGTGACGAGTACCTCTCATAATGAGCAATTCGTATTACGAATAAATCAAATTGTATTAAAAAACGATTCGCTTACGAGCGAGGTTCCATGTAACTAGTGACGAGGAGAGAGGAAATCTAGATTGTGTACCTGCTGTATCAGCCCGTGTTTAGCACTCATTCCGCTAGCATTTAGTATCGCTTGTGATCGCACAATTTTTCAAGCTTGTGTTCAGTTCCTGTGAAGCCTTTGGTCAAAAAGATTGTGCCTTTGGCTAAGACTGGAATTGGATAACAACGATATCGATTAGCTTATGAAAGAACACAACTTTGAGCTGCCCCTCACCAAGAGCTTACAAAGTTCTATTGTGTTTTATTGCCAGAAGGTGTGGTTGAGAGTTCGTCAATTTTGGTAACAACAAAGCAACAATCTTCTGGGTCACTATGAGAAATTCTGAAAGCAGGGCAAACGGTTGCATCGTGCATCGAAAAATATCACTTTATCAAAGCAGTGGTTAGGCAAATTTATTGAATGGAAATGATGCGTTGCATTTTCAATAAATTTTGAAGTGTGGGCAAAAACAAATGTCTTTCGACTGATTTCCAGTAAAAAATCTTGTATCCTTGAAATAATAAACTAATTATTTCGATTTTTTTCCTTTCTGGAAATCGAATACGCATTCCAGGTTGGTTCATTTTGTTATAGAAGAAAAAACGAAAACGACTCACGCTCCTCAACAATATATTTATAAATTTCTTTGAATGAATGTTTCACATAAAATTTTGTGAGTATTTTGTTTTCAACATGGAAACGCTTTATCGTACTTTGTATCAATTTATATGGGGGGAAATAGTTCCGCTCAGCAAATGTTTCGCATTACGAGCAGGGTTTTGGAACGAATAATGCTCGCTAAGCGAGGTTTCACTGTATCGCAAGGTGCAACATGCTTAAGTACACTAATCATTTTTATTTGAATCAATCTACACTTAGTAACATGATAAATAGTGCGCCAAGAAAGAAACGAGCTACAATCATGAAACTTTGCAAAGTAGTTGAATGATGTCCGATATGAAAATGATCCAAGTTTGGAGCCAATGCGCATGATCACACACTCTGAAGTGTCGATGGAATTAGTAAGTGAGTATTATATAAACCAACGTACAGTGGCACAATTAAGCGAGTTTGAGAGGGCCCTGACCTTAAAACCGCAGGCTGGTCGACGTGCCGTGTTGTTCGCCGTGTTGATTGTTCAGAGTGTGGCGTCAGAAAATGTTGGGAGCAGTGACACGAGATGGTACCCACGCGCGGAGAATCAGGTGTGTATCGACCTATAAGACGAGGAGGAGAGAGGATCGTGTGGCAAGCGTTCCGAGATGCAATCAGATGTAGGGCTGCCACTTTTTCTACAAACCATTTCCAGGTGCCTTGCGGAAACGAATTTGCAATCAAAGCGTCTTTTTCGAGTACTGCCTTTAATACTGAAACATTTGCGACTTTGTCTGCAGTGGTGCCAAGCCAGAACGACCTGGAATGCCACAGATTGGCAAAACGTGGTGTTTTGTGATGAGTCTCGATTCATTTCGGGGACGGATGATAACCTGGTACGGATATAGAGGCGCCCTAATGAATGGCTTAATTTCGCTGACGATATCGCGTCATCAAGCATACCCGTACATCAAGCATAATAATCTGAGGGGGGTGGGGTATAGCCTATAAAAGCCGGTTCACTCTAATTGTGGTTCGTGGAACCTTAACAGACCAGCATTATGTTGATGATATTCTTCGATCCCACGTGGGACTAAATGGTTTTCCAAAGACAATTTTTCAGCATGATAATGATACCCCCCATATATTTCGAGTAGCTCAAGCCTTTCCACATCATGTTCAGACTCTTCCATGGCCGGTCCGCTTCCCGGACTTGTCCCCTATATAGCCTTTGTGGGACCAGCTGAAACGCCAGATGCTGCTGTGTTATTCTGATCAATATGGCGGTGGTAGCCAAAACAACATCCGACGTTTAATCAACACAATGATCCCCCCCCTCCCGTGTTGTGGCATGTATTGCAGCTAGAGGCGATCGGGCGAGTTATTAAATTTGCACTGTATTTGTCTAATTATCTTAATTTTGAGATTAAATGAATCTTTGAACTGTATCATTATGTGTATTACATTTCATTTCAATCCGAAGCTTTCTTCTCGGTGAACTATTTCCAGTATTCCTGGATGCATTTTCCTCTGGTAAAAATATATTCTAAATTTTATCTATAAGGCGAAATGTAACTTTTCATAAAAAAAATTAAAAAACAAAATGCTGTCTACTGAATTTTAAGAAAACAATGAACGGACTGTATCATAATTAAGCAAAATTATATTTATATTAGAGCATTTTTTTAACCGGAAAAATATTCGAAACGGGAGTTATGATTTTTGACGTATGGTGAAACAACCTGAAGGAAGTTAAACGGACATATAAATATTACAGATTGTTGGAATCTTAAGTTTTTACCAGGTGGAAAAAAAAAAAAAAAAAAAAAAAAAAAAAACACTAAAAATGTAAAAATTATTTTACTGAAATTCCATTACAGTAAAAGATTTTTGATCCGGCATTCAATGGTTCAGCTCATTCTTTAACCCAGCACCGATCGAGCAGTTCGCGTTCGGGTTTGTGAGTGATGGTGGTTTGGGGAATTTGTTGATTTAGACCACCAGAGATCACGACACAACATTGCTTGCCTTTTCGAACAGTGCTTGTAATTGTCAATATTCATTTCAATATTGTATTTCTCGCTTTCTGAAGGGTTACGTATCACATTATAACTGTATATATACTGTGTACTGTGCAGTAAAATGTTCTCGAAATCCAGAAGGTGTTCTTCAAGTATTAATAAAAAAAGCGTATGCATGTCGTAAGAGTAGCTCATTACAACTTATTTTAACCATCGTAGCACTCTATTAATTTTTCTCTTTAATTGTGTTTCTTAACAATACACGAATATTCAATTAAGTTAATGTCCAATGTTTGAATTTAATTTTGTAGAGAGTTGCTAGAATGAAACGCAATACTTTGTCGGTTAACTAAATCACCTAAAGATCACCTGAAGAAGAAGTTCATTATGTACGTAAACATATTAAAAACACATGTTTTAATCGCTTAAATTTCTATCTATAGGGATTTATTTTTGGTTTGACGCTCCATAATCAGGAATAACCGGGGTGCTAAACGTACCGGATTAATTTCTTCCGTTTCTCTATTATGAAACTAATTAAATCAGTCGTCTGAAAAAATTTCTATCATTTTGTATATTCCTTAATTGAGAAAATTTTCAATAACAAAATAGCAAATTCTAGGGAGAGGGGGATCTTTTTAAAACTATATACAATGTTAAATATTCAAAATATCTTATATGATGCATTTTTGTAAAATTTTGCTTTAATTATTGAATAGCAGTCTTGTATAAAGTAGTTTGAAAGGACAAATGAATTAATAATGTTTGTTTTATAGTTCTTTTTTTCGTCAGACACACATTTTTGTTTTAAAAAATATAGTTAAAAAAGGCAATAGATTATTCTTGCTTTTTTTTTTGTCACAATTAGGGATATTTCCCCCTCACATTCGCTGTCAGCTGGACAAGAAAGATAAGAATCACCACGATGAGTCATTTTCCTGTGGAGTAATAATGTATTTCTCACTAAATTAATTTAAAAAAAAATTTCTGAAGTTATTCATTTTAGATCTATTGAGATGTGCTGCCATCTAGTGAATCTGAACAAAAAAATAATTTCAACGTAAATACACACCATATATATAAAACAACGCCTGTATAAATACTTAACAGCTTTGAATGATTATACAGCTTAAAATGTAAATATTTTTAAGAATGAAATTAGAATGATATAGCAACATAAATCTGAACTGCATTAAAAATATTGTTCCCATATTGACATGAAATCCAAAATGTGATATTTTTTTTAATTATGTTTCCAAATTATTCTCTAATTTGAATTAATATAAACGTATTTAGATAAATAAATACTCTCTAATTAATTATTACTTTTCCACGTACCTTACCAAGAAAATTAAGAAGATTATCTTTCATATGAATGAATCACAACAATCAAACGTTTCATTTTCATCGATTTGAAAGTACTTATAGAAATCTCTAACGTTAAACTTCTACAGTTCTTGCTCCATGTTTCTTTTTATTAAAAAAATGTTATGCGAGCCATTACGTTGTCTTTAGACTGAGAAGTCTTCATAAAGTACAATATTATAAATTTAGATAAAAAATTATTTAAAAAAACTAAATTATACAAATCTTAGATAGATCAAAAGCAGAATCAGCATTAAAATTTCCTGCTTCTAATATACTCTCACCTTTTACACTATCACAATTCTTATGCCTCATAAATTAATAATAAAACAATAAGAAATCATTTTGTCGTAAATGCTCAAGACAGAGGTGTAGGTAAGAAAGGGGAGTTCTATTGGGACTGGACCTGATAATCAATAACTATTGTTTCTTAAGAGCATGATTTAAAATGCTGATACTTGTAAACATCAACAAGTAAATATTTGGACCCTTTCCCTCCCCTTCAAAACCAAATTTCTGAGTATTCAAAATTTCCGAGCCATTATACTGAGGGATAAATTTCATTGTACTTCTCTTTTTTTTTTAAAAAAAAAAAAAAAATGTTAACTAAGAAAACATTTCCAGAGATTATTGAAATTAATATAAAAAATTTTTTAAGAAAAAATAATTTCTGTTTTATTGGAAATTTAAGGCTTCTCGTTTGTTTCACTGTTACTGTTACTATATATCTCTGTATAAAAGAAGAACCCGATGCTCTAATTCCATTTTTGAAATTTTTACTTGAGAGAAACTTAAAAGTATTTTTTTATTTACAGTTTGCATTTAATGAATATTTTTAAGTAAATCCTTATACGTTTTGTTGTATGGATCATTAACTTTTAAATTATAAGGGTTTATAGTTATACTGATTATTATTATAAAAAATTGACGTAGAGCCTTTTTTTTTCCGGAATGTAGATTTTTTCGGAATTACAGTGATGTTATATAAATTAAAATAATTTCTATACATAACGTGGGTGTGTTTTATTGAAATGAAAATATACAAGTAATTTCTGAGTCATGGAAACAGTTCCCAACTATCATTTTCAGCACATTAGCAAGAAATAAATCAGTGAGGGAAGAAAAAGTTTAAGAATTTGCTTAATCTTATCTGATTTTCAGTTGCGATATCATTTCGTGAGGTGATCTACACTTCTTCAACAGCAAGACCATAAAGTAAAAACGATTCATAAAATCTGTACGTGTGAGTGATATGCTATTGAATGTAATTCATCATTTTTGCTCTTCGCATTACTAGCCTATCATGCGATGTCATCGAATAAATGTAACATAAGTATTCCGCTCGTATCTTCATTTTGTTTGATTGAATGTTTATTAACATCGCACTGAGAAGCGACACGAAGGATATTGGTGAAGGCCCTCATCATTTGGAACCTCGGTCAAGTGAGGGGGATGATATCTGAGCTGGCACCTTCCTCTTCAAACTTTCTTACCACGCAAATGGGGGGACGTGGGACCTCAACCAGATTAAACGTGCATCAATCCTATTACACGGCGGGTCTACAGTGGCATTAGGACTGGAGAACCCAGGATAGGAAAACACCACCCTCGAGTCCATGACCACTAAGCTACCACTGCCCGGCTTCTTCATCCAAGAACTCTTTTGATATAAAAGTTACAACTTAATTTAAAACATATTTTGGTGGAATAGTTAATATTTTTTCTTATAAATATCTTTGGAGTGAAGCACCGTATATTTCCAAATATAAGTTGAGAGTGTTTATTTATAATTTTTTTTTTCAAAAATTTATCCAAATTCAAATTCTGTATATTAAATGAGAGAAAAAAATTCCGAAAGAAAAAGCCAAAATTCCAAAAATCCTGGAAAAATTTTTTCTCTTTCGATCTTCTACCGACATATCCATCAACCCCAATTTTTACTGCACTGTCCACAAGGACACATAAGTCGTACGTCCCACACTGACTGCTGCTGTTATTTGATGCGTTGCTTTTCTGGTAGCACTGACTACTCTACACAGAAGCCTTTAGTTTCGATCATTAAGAAGACGCAGTCGGCCACTGCATTGTCCATGATGGGCGGTAATGTCTGAAAATATAAATCCTCGACACAATCTTGACATTGTGGATGGAAGAGTGTTGAATTCTCCAACAATTTCTGAATAGAATGCCTCATGTAACTAGCTCCAACTAGCATTCCGTGTTGAAAGCCTTTTAATCTTCTGCTCTGATCTGCACGTTCGTAAGAAACGGAAACCGTTAACCGCAGGTGGATGATAAATTGCTAAATATAGCACATTTTTAATTTTTTAGTTTATATATATATTTCAGTGTATGAAGAAAATTATTCCAAATAACATGATCATTCATTTTAGGAAAATGAGTTACTTTATTTTCGTATGTGTTACAATTACTGTGTGCGGTTTGCTGAGTCCTCGCCAAAACTAATATTCTAATGTCTCTGATATTTGCACTCGGTAAACGGAAAAGCAGGAGTATCACTCACCCATAGCATCTTAGTAAGTATTTTCTTTGCATTGAGTAGGTAAACATTGGTGATGCGCTTTGGGATACTTTAGTGATTCTTCTCTACTGTCGACTTTCTTTACCAACTCTTCTCTTCCCCTCTCCTTTTCTTCATTTTCTTTCAAACGCCTGGATCACAGCTGTATCTTGTTGAACGCAGCAAAACAATATCAGGTAAAGCCCTTAATAAATGTATCTGTACTGAACCAGCACTTTTTGAAAAATCGAACTACCACTTTAGATAGAATCTTCGGGGCTTTACTAACAACATGCCATCGGTTGCAGAGCCTCTGCTGAACATATAAGTATATCGGCTGAGTCCCCTAGATGACTGGAAAAATGTTGCTTGTTCAGATGATTCACGATTCCAGTTGGTAAGAACAGATGGTTGGGTTCGAGTGTGGAGTAGACATTTCTACAAAGCATTGTGCAAGCTGGTAGCGGCTCCATAATGATGTAGGCCATTGACTGGGAATGGCTCAGCCATTTGAGGATCATTTGCAGCTATTCAGGGACATCAAGTACCGAAACAACGAGGTAATTTTACAGGATGACAATGCACCATCATATCTGAGTAAAGTCCTTTTTTAAGGAACTTTCTGAACAATTCCAGAGAATGATTTAGCCATCTAGATCACCAGACACGTATGGGACACAACTGAAAAAAGTCAGTTCGTGCACATAATCCTGCACCCCGAAATTTTCGGAAGTTTGGGTGGCTGTAGGTGCATTATGGCTGAATGTTTCTTAAGGAAATTTCGAAGACTTGTTTAGTCAATGTCACGTCTAGTTGATGCACTTCGCTGGGCTAAAGGAAGTTCTGCATGATACGAGAGGGTATCCTATGAATTTTGGCACTTTAGGTGCATATATCTTACACATTGATAAAATAAACTATATAACCATCATTTGATACAAATTCTTATACAAAAAGCTAAAACTTACTAGTCGTGTGCAAAAAGATAAGAAATTTTTCAACAAACTATAAATTTATTTTAACAACTGCCAGTAGCTAACTGTGCAACGAACAAGCGAATTGATACAGGGCGTTGCCCGTCAAACCTAGTTCTTGTTTCAAAACAACAAGGATGTTGCCAACACGCAGCAGATAAAAACTGGGTTGATGGTGTGGGAATAGCATAAGAAATTATTTTACATACATATAAAATAAAGACATATTACAAATGTATTAATGAAATAAAAGATATTGAATACAAATAGGTCCAAACACTTACTTTTAAAATTAAACGCATCAAATTTCCGTTCCAAATGTTACTTAAAATAACAATAATAATAGCTTAAAAATATATATTTTAAAATAATAATAAAAATATACATAACCATTTATCTACAACAGTACAATAGAAAGATAATCCAAACCAATATTGCTATTTGTAGAAACTAATTTAAACAAAGACTTAAATGTAAGTAAAATAATACACAAGCTGTTGAAATAAAACTGGTAAAATAGCTACATTTAATTTGAATTTATTTCATGTTAATATTATAATGCATCATTTTTAATACTACTACTTTAAATCAAATAGATGTATTTTTACCTATTTTATATAAAAGTTTTCGCAAGATTTTATTTTTTCAGTTCATTTTTTTTTATTTACTAGAGTTCCACTCAATATTTGTGCCCAAGACCCCAAACTCTTGAAGGCGTTCCTACAATAAATGCTTCATATAATTTAATAGTACATATTATTAATCTAATGATTTTTATATAAAAATCGCATTAATTATGATTTAAATTTAAACAAATTACAGTAAGCTCTTTTTAATCTGGCACGTTCGGGACCACAACCATGCCACAGATTATCGAGTGTCAATGGGGATACCAAATTATATATATATATATGACAAAATGACGATTTAGAAAATTTTAAGTAATTAAACTGATGAGTCGAAGTCAAATTTATTCTGATTTACACACACGGCTGTAGATACAACTCCGCAAATTGATGAACAGTACAAGAGTGTAGAAGAGTTTAGAAGATAATAAGATTTTTTATACATTTTAACACATTGTGGCGCAATGTCGGCCGACAGAAAAAGTGAGCAGAAAGTTAGAATTTTACATTGTACATTTTTTGGGAGATGAGCAGGACAGTATCTTCTGCACTGGCGAGGCGAAAAAGAGAGTGTTTTTAACCATTCATTGAGTTTTATAGTGGGGATTTTCCCGGGACATTTTGTCAGTCACATGATCTCATGTGTTGGGACTCCTAGAGACTTTAGCTGCAGACAGAAAATCTAGTATGGATAATTTATGACATATTTACGACCATAGGAAAGCGAATTAAACAAATTTTAAGAGCGCGTGATGCATTAAATAAAAGGATAATTTAGAATTGAATCAGTAAATAGAAATGAACTCTTTACTTTTGAATTAGAAAATGAAAAAAAAATTAGGCAATTAAATTAGTATTCAGTGAAACTATTAAATTAAAGTTAAATCATTACACACACACACGCATACACAAACACACACACACACACATATATACACACATATATTGTGGGGAATGACATTAACTCTAGATTAAGAGTGCAATTAAGAGCGCTATATCACACACTACATCTTTATGGAACAACCCTATATAATTACACTGACTACAAAATGTGTTATCTTGTAACATTCTGCTCTTATTGGTAACAGCGCCATCTATCGGCGTAACAATCTTACCACATTGGTTATTTATAATACCTTGGGGATATTGGGGGTGTATATATATATATGAATCACTTTAGGAAAAATTTAAGCGTTCAAAATGTACTCACTGTGTTTACTTACATTCTGAGTTTGTAAAGACCATACAATATCTCCCCATTCCCACAAAAAAGTATTTCGTCTCATTCTGGCAATTACAAAATTAAATTCAAACGTTGAACAATAATTTATTTTAATGCTCTTGTATTAATAAAAATTACAGCACAAATTGAAAACTGATACCGTTCAATGATAGAGAAACAATCTGTACTAGTCACATGCTTACTAACATGCCAACTAATAGATGAATATAGATATGAAGTGAAAGATACCTAAATAACTTCATATCTATATTCATCTATTAGTTGGCATGTTAGTAAGCATGTGACTAGTACAGATTGTTTCTCTATCATTGAACGGTATCAGTTTTCAATTTGTGCTGTAATTTTTATTAATACAAGAGCATTAAAATAAATTATTGTTCAACGTTTGAATTTAATTTTGTAATTGCCAGAATGAGACGAAATACTTTTTTGTGGGAATGGGGAGATATTGTATGGTCTTTACAAACTCAGAATGTAAGTAAACACAGTGAGTACATTTTGAACGCTTAAATTTTTCCTAAAGTGATTCATATATATATATACACCCCCAATATCCCCAAGGTATTATAAATAACCAATGTGGTAAGATTGTTACGCCGATAGATGGCGCTGTTACCAATAAGAGCAGAATGTTACAAGATAACACATTTTGTAGTCAGTGTAATTATATAGGGTTGTTCCATAAAGATGTAGTGTGTGATATAGCGCTCTTAATTGCACTCTTAATCTAGAGTTAATGTCATTCCCCACAATATATGTGTGTATATATGTGTGTGTGTGTGTGTTTGTGTATGCGTGTGTGTGTGTAATGATTTAACTTTAATTTAATAGTTTCACTGAATACTAATTTAATTGCCTAATTTTTTTTTCATTTTCTAATTCAAAAGTAAAGAGTTCATTTCTATTTACTGATTCAATTCTAAATTATCCTTTTATTTAATGCATCACGCGCTCTTAAAATTTGTTTAATTCGCTTTCCTATGGTCGTAAATATGTCATAAATTATCCATACTAGATTTTCTGTCTGCAGCTAAAGTCTCTAGGAGTCCCAACACATGAGATCATGTGACTGACAAAATGTCCCGGGAAAATCCCCACTATAAAACTCAATGAATGGTTAAAAACACTCTCTTTTTCGCCTCGCCAGTGCAGAAGATACTGTCCTGCTCATCTCCCAAAAAATGTACAATGTAAAATTCTAAGTCTCTGCTCACTTTTTCGGTCGGCCGACATTGCGCTACAATGTTCTAAAATGTATAAAAAAATCTTATTATCTTCTAAACTCTTCTACGCTCTTGTACTGTTCATCAATCTGCGGAGTTGTATCTACAGCCGTGTGTGTAAGGCAGATTGAATTTGACTTCGACTCATCACTTTAATTACTTAAAATTTTCTAAATCGTCATTTTGTCATATATATATATATATAATTTGGTATCCCTATTGACACTCGATAATCTGTGTGGCATGACTGTGGTCCCGAACGTACCAGACTAAAAAGAGCTTACTGTAATATGTTTAAATTTAAATCATAATTAATGCGATTTTACAACGTTTTTCTGAAATTCACTTGGTGTGTGTGTGTGTGTGTCATCAAATTTTCGATCGTTAATTTAACCAACTTCCCATCAAGCTGGAGCTTTGAAATTTTGGGAATCGTTCGTACTCGCCTAACAATGCAATATTTAGGCGTTTGCGATAAGTTTTAACTCATATTTTTTTAAATAATGCAGTTTAGCCCAATCACTTGGCGCAATTTGAATAATTGCCAAACTTGGCGAATTTTTTTTTTTTTTTTT
>BMAW01083552.1:24286-82563 GCA_019974015.1 Nephila pilipes
TTTTTTTTTTTTTTTTTTGGCTGAATGTTAAGTCCACTTCGCCGACCAATTTAGCAACATTTGGCAAAATACCGCCAAATAATTCCTGCCTCCAAGAGTGGTTTGACTAAACTGTATTCCAACCATTTAATTTACCGGATTAATTAATTTTAGTTAGTTTTAACGTTGTTATGTATTTCACTTGATGTGTGTCTGTATGTATGTGTATCAGTGTGTCATCAAATTGTCTATTGTTAATTTAACCAACTTCCCATCAAGCTAGAGCTCTGAAATTTTTGGAACCGTTCTTATTTGCCTAACAATGCAATATTTAGATATTTGCTACCAGTTTTAACTAATATTTTAATAATTTTTTTAATAAACTTTGCCACCATATAAAAACGTTGTTTTTAAAAACGTTGGTTTTTATTTCGAATTATTCTAAATTGAATTTGTTTGTATTATGTTAATTTATAAATTTGTTGACATTACTTCATAATACTAAATTTAATATTAAAACACGTGGAGTGTTACTCTTGGAAAATCTAAAGTTTTTTAAAATAAAGTTTTTGATTTTTATTTTAGCATTTGGTTTTCAAAGATGTTTTGCTATTTGCGTGTTTTTCTTTTCAATTTAATTTTTTGAATTTAATTTTTAGAATTTTTACCAGTTTATTTTGTTGACGTCCTAACCATTTTTAATAATATATTTTATTGATGGAGATAGTTTGGCTAATAATTCTACAATAATTCAGCTTAGCAATCTAAAGCGTGTTACAACATTAAATATGTTACCCTTTATTCTTGTATTTTCAAATATTTTCATAGTTTCTTAAATTTCTTAAAAAAAATTCAAATTGTTCTAATTTCTTGATATTTTGTCTTTTTACTTTTCTTACTTTTAATTACATTCGCATATATATATATATATATATATATATATATATATATATATACACACACACTTGAGTGTGTGTATAAAACACGATCATAAAAAGTACATTTTATAAACACAGAAATTTTTAAAATTATTTAAAACAAAAACAAAAATAACTTATAGAAAAAACTAATAGTTAAAGAAATAATCAAATTAAAAAAACTACTTTTGAAAATCTAATTGTTTTAAATTGTGAATTTAAATTGAATCTAATTGTTTTAAATTGTGAATTTAAATTGTGAACTGTGAATTTAAATTGAATCTAATTCTTTTTAATTGTGAATTTACTTAAATAATAAAATTATTTAAAATTTAAAACCCTAAAAATGATTACAAACTATAAAAAAAAATCAAACCAATTTGAAAGCCAATTAATAGCTATGAAAAATGGAGATAATGCAATTACTAATGTTCTACGTTTTGGAATGGTCTAATCTGTGTTTATACCAGTGTTACAGACCTAACCATAGTACTTTAGCTTTAACACACACACACACATATATATATTTTTATAATACATATTTATATTTATATATATATATATATGTATTTTTGCATTTTCGAATTGGTACTATTTGCATTTTTATTAGTGGTTTGCTGAGTCGTCACCAAAACGAATAATTAAATGTCGGCGACATTTGCACCCGACAACGGATAAGTACTGAAACGTACACTTAAAATATTAATAAAACATCGTAGGTAATGCCGAATAAAAATGTCACACACACAATGGAAGAGACAGATTAATCTCTTAACTTAAATTTTGAGTGTTTTGAATGTAATTTATATGCAAAAACTCAAATAATAATGGTAATAGTAATTAATAAATAAAATAAATAAATAAAAGTCAATAGAATAATTTGCTCCAATTCGAAGAACCAAATCATTTTTCAAATTCATATTCACTAAGTGGAATCTCTGGTTGTGTTTCAGCATCAATTTTAACACTTTCCATTCTAGAATTTATGCCTTTTTCAAACACAAAATCGTCCTCACAAACATCCATGTAAGTAGATTTAAAATGCTGGTTCTGGGACAAGTGGAGCATGGAACCCTCCATGAATTTTCCATGGGCGACTGCTCTGGGACAAGTGGAGTTATGAAACACTGTCGTTATTTTGATGGAGGGGGATGATGGTGAAACGTTGATTAGATTCGTCATGAAAGAAGGTGTTTTTACAAGATAATAACTATTATTTATTTTTCCTTAAAGATTAAAATAAATTAGTAGAGATTTTTTTCTGTTAACCAGTCTTACTACATAAGAGATTATAAAAACGCTTGTACTATTAGTTCTCAATATCAATCTCCTCTCTCTCCTTGTCTCTCTCTCTGACCAAAAGCAAAGCTGAATATATATTGTAACTAAGTACTTTATTATTAAATGGAGCTAATTTCTCTTAATCAGTAATTACTAAAGATATGAATGCCAAAAGTACGCTCCTTAATCCGAGCATCGGAAGTGTGTGTGTGTGACGCCTTACCCCTCCTCCCTCTCTTTCTCCCTTAAGAGAGAAACGACATCGTAACCAATAAGGGGCCTAAGATATCCTATTTACCTCAACGTGCGCACTTACTATTGGATTGTTATCTATCTAAAAGTAAAGGCGGAATGCTATCTTGTTTATCTTTAGTATTTGGTATTTTATGTACTAATAATCTAGTTGTGTTTATACACAGGATAAATTAAACTTTTTGCACACAAGGGAAATTAGATGGAACAAACGTAATTTGTATAAATTAGAAACATTTTTTAAAAAAATTTCTGTGTAAATCTTCTAATTGGATAGTTTTAATGTTTCGCTTTAGTGAACGCTTTTTTCGTTTTAATGAAGTGAATTAATATAATCTAAAATAATTAGATATAATTGTTTATTACAAGAACTTTAAGATATGGAATATTTACGCTGATCAACAATAAGTTATTGAAAAATTTATTTATGCTATGAATACTTGTATATCAAGCTAGAACTTCTACAACAATTCATTGCAAACAAATTTTATATAAACAGAAAATTAATTCGACATTTTTCTTACATTCTTTAAAAACTAATACAGTTTTGAGTATGAAAATCCATTTCAAAATATCAGAAAATTAGTTGTCATATTTTTGAGGTGAAAGGCGGAGTAAATAGCAGAGATGGTTAGGCATAAAACCAAATTTTGGGCAATACGGACACTTCGAGGTTCCACGCTGATGAAAGTCTTTCGGACAATCACTTCGTCTTATCACCATACAACAGCCAGTACTAAAAATACCTAAAAAAATAGTATATTTCTCTCATTCAAAGAAAATCATAATAGAAAAAGGAGAAAACGGTACTTATTTTAACGCAAATGGATAATTCTTGAACTCCTTCCTTTGTTTTTACGTGTTCTAAAGCAGGGGCCTAAAAACTTTTCAGGCCGAGGGCCGCATTAACTATCAAAAAGCAGTTTTGGTGTTAACTACTCATTCGAGGTCCAAATAATAAAGAATCAAACCATAGAAGATATTTTTACTTATTTATTTAATATTAATTTAATCAGTTATTATTTAATAACACATTGATAAATTACACGTGGACATTTGTATTAGTGGAAATGTGGAAATTGCTTCCTGTATGCCAAAATAGCAGACATTTCTGGCTTTAGTTTTGATGTTCTAAACATCAACAGTGACCCGAAATTATCTTCAGACATGTTTGTTCTCAAATTATTCTTTACGTATTTTATTCTTGAAAGTGTTTGGTCACACAAGTATGTTGTTCCAAAGATTGAAAGTTACCTTATTCCAAAAGTTTTGACATTGGGAAATTCTTCCTTGGGTAAAAACTAGTAAAACCCCACTAGTTCTTTGAATTTGTCCTTTAAAAGGTCATTTGCTTGCAACTCAATTACCTCCAGCAGCAGATCATCTGGGCAACTAACCACGTCTGCTTCAAATGGGTTTTGAAACAGTCTCGCTTCTTTTGTCTTTGAATCCACTCCTAAAACTGTAGTTGGAAGTCTTTGGTGATCTAGCATGCAATTGACATGGGGAACTTAGCTGTTGCGACAGCTATGAAGACCTTGCACTGCTGAAAGTGAATCTAGTTGGGGATCTGTACTTGTTCCAAAAACAAGACAAGCTTAGTTCTGAAGGCTTTTAAGTGTGTATTTATAGATCAGAAATTAGATTTTTTTTTTCTCCTTGTAGGTTTAGGTTTACAAAATTTAAATGACGAGTTAAGTCTGCAGCACAGGCCACGATTTCCATATCCCCTCTTCATCAAACTGTAATGGCTGTGCCTTACCTTTACTTTCCAGGTAGTTACTAAAATACTTTCTTAATTCAAATACTGTACTCATGATTTTCTCATAACTTAATCATCTTACTGCTGTGTAATATGGTAAATATTGCGATTCTGTGTTTGTATCTGAACTGTTAATGGTTGAACCCATGTGACTTAATTAAATTCACCATCTTCATCATAGGATTCAGTATACTGCTAATGTCCACATATTTAGCACACAAAGCTTACTGGTGAATAATACAGTGCAGGAACTTTGCTTGTGGAATATTTTTCTCATTTCACATCTGCTTCACTTGTCAAACCAAGACTTTCTTTATGCCACTCATGTTCTATCCAACATCAATAGTCAGGCAATTGAAGTTAGTCTAGTCTAAATTATAAACAGCAAACGTTTTTTTCTCAATTTATTAAATATATACTCTCCGGTTACAGTGACATACATGCTATGTAGGGTAACCAGCTCTTGCGTTATGTTCATGCCTTCATCCTCGTCTCTAATGAACACAAGGAGCTCAGAGGTGGAACAGCTATCTAGTGATTAATCTTTGCTATAGAAAAATGGTGAAACTTTCTTGCATTTTTCGCTATTTGAGTCACAATGTTTTCAGACATATCTGCAACATGGTGGACAATGGTATTCACACCTAAAGCTATATTTTTAATTTGCTTCGACTTTTCTGGGTAAAGTTTCTCAGCTACCTCCAACAAATATTCCTTCACTACTTCAATAACTGTAAACGGTTTGTCACTTTTAGCCAAGACGTAAGCAACTTTATAACTGGACCTAGTTAAGGATTCATTTTCATTTGAGAACTCACTGAATAATGTTCCCTGAGATGTGAGTTGATTTTGCAATTTAGAAAACTTTTCAGAACTGACTTTACCCTTCCACTGTGCATCCTGATATTTGCTTCAATAATGTCGGAGCAGGTTGTATTATTTCTTCACAGCCACTTTTTCATTGCAAATCCTACACAATGGTTTCACACCAAATTTGATGAAGAAGTATTTCAAGCTCTTTTCTTCCTTTTGAAATTGCTCATGGTTTATATTCATAGTTTATATTTCTTTTCTTCTCGGCCATCGTTGGACATTAAAATAAAGTGACTTCAACATGAATAAATAGTGAAATTGAAAACATCTTTCACTCAATATTGCTCAAAATACCTGATTATGCAAACTACTTTCGTCGCAATTGTAGCAGCAAATGATCGAAAACAATTTTTAAATATTCTTATGATTTCTTAAAATAAACTTACCTGAATATAGTCTGAAATATATCCTCTTATAGTAGAGAGTTGCTTTAAATGTTTCCTCTTTAAAATCTTCGGAAAATTCATGTAAAACTAACGACATTCCGAATACTTAAAACACACTGGTAAGTAATTTAGCGTAGGAAATTATTACTAAATAAAGTAAAGTGCAGCACGTTTCGCAATTAGAGATAAATGACGCCAAAACCTCATCGCAACTGCCAACCGCAACGGGTAAACTATGATCAAAATTATCAAACGAACAAGTAGCAAATCATTTAAAAGTCTTGCCACTGGATGGTGTTATATCATCTCATTGACTGTGAAAATAAGCAACGAATAAGGTTTTGCTTATGTAGTGATCGGCTGGAAAACATAACGCACTACTGAGCTCCTCAATTTTAATTTGTTTGAAACGTAACATACACGTAAGCGGCGGCTTATCTTGATAGGATACACACGTAAATTTCGTTATTATCCCCCGTAGATAAAAAGTTCTCCACGGGCCGGATAAGAGGACCTCGCTTATCCAGCCCGTAGAGAGCTTTTTATCTCCAAGGGCCGAATAAGTTAGTTTGTAGCTTGAAGATTCCTGTTCTAAAGCAACAATCGGAATTTGAAGATTCCTGTTCTAAAGCAATAATTAGAGTTGCACAGTCTGTCACTATTCTGACACTGTTATGTTTTTCCAACCAAACAGTCCATTTGCAAATAAATAAAACAGCAATTTGGGCTTCGATGCTCTTCTAAACGATCAAATGGCGTATCACAGGTCTCTTAATAAAACTGTGGGGCATAAAAATCTTTCAAAGACTTGATAACATCATAATGCTCGTCATACAGCCATAAATTGTTATGACAAGTTCTGCATTGGCCTTTGTAAGACACCTGTAAAATCTACGCTTTAGATGAGTGTGTTTCACTAATTTTTTACAATCAGGCATTAAGTAACTGTTGTTTATAACTAATTCAAATTTTTGGAGGATAGTTCCATTATTTGTACTCTTAAATGGCTTTTCAAAATAGTTATATCTTGAAAAGGGCAGGGAGCGATAAGGATATCTGCAGAATAATGCAGATCAATAGCTCTCTTTAGTAAGGCTGGTCGCCTACAACCTTTCAGTGATTTGATGGTTTTTGTGTCGTCTTTCTAATGTGCTAGGGCCTATACAATCAATCACCTTGGCACTACAAATTCCGTCTTCTGCCCTGGGAATTACTTATATCGATTGTTCGGTGAGGCGATCTAAATTGATGCTCGATTAATTTGCGTGTACTGCTAGCTCTTAAAGGCTCTCACATTATTACATCCCTCGTAAACCTGTTGTTCAACCGAAATCGTGTCTTTCAGTTGTAATACCTTAATTACAATAGAAAGTGCTTTTTCCACCGTAAGACAATGTACAAGAGTGCTAGATATCGGCCTATCTAGTCCCTCTTCCTGAATACAAAAATGAATCAGATCAGTTACAATCAGGTTATCGGTTGTTCTAACTATCAAAAGGTCGAACATCTTCGAACGCAGTTGACAACAGTGGACAACATGATAGCTCTTAAATTGTGCGGAAGTCTATATTTGTTGAGTCAGGTAAAAAAAGACTTCTTCAGCCTGAAATCGCATGTTTCGATGTCTCAAACTTTTTTCAAGGATAATAGCACCCTCCAGCTATAAAAAAAATATTATTGATTACAATGAAACAATAACATGAATTAATTTTAAAAACATGCAGAGTTCTTTTATTTGATGATTGAATCGAAGGATTCATACATAATCAAAACAAAAACTAGATTTTTAAGAAAATGTGTAGGGTAAAAATAATCTTTCAATCCATTATCAAAACGAGAAAGTAGACCCTGAAAATAATTAGATGCTTCTAATAAAACCTGATTATCATTCAGTAATAAACGCAAATAACAGTACAAAAGAAATTAAATACACACACGCAAGAAGTTATAAATTTCACACACAAAAAAAAAATCAGTAATAATTATGTTCACTTACGTCACCGTCGCTGTCGAAGGGCATATCTCCATTCTCAAATTGAATCCATATAAAATTATACTTTAGTTAGTAAAAGCACATATTGATTTTGAATTGTGAATTTTACAAACAGAAACGTTTTCATACATTCTTTATTGCATTATATAACAGAATTATTTTTAAAGGCATCATTATGAAAAACGGATCATAAAGTAGTTATATATAAAGATACACTTTTTCTTCGAAAAAGTGTTATTTCAAAATATACGAATTAAATATTTAATAAACTATATGTGCAAGCAGAGACTTATTCTTAAAATTAACTAAATATATTAAAAAAGTAAGAAAAATATAAAGGAATTTACATCTTTAATAGTTGTATTAGTTGACCCCGTTTCAAAAAATTATCATTGCTATATCAACAAAAATGAAAATCAAGAAAAAATAAACTCAAATGTTACTTTGAAAATTAGTTGGAATAAGAACCATAAAAGAAAATCATAGAAAGTGTAGACCATTATACTTAAAAATTGCTTGATGTCATACAATATTTTCAGCCAATCATAGCTTTTGTAACCTTCTCGGATGTAGGGTGTATGTGAAATAAGTATATTGTACCGAGTACAAGCTGATAACGGATTCTAGTATGGCTATACCTCAGGACACCATTTGCACACTCATTGACTCTAATATGACATTGTCGCTGTGGCAATGCATCACTCAGCAAGATGTCCATACTATCTATTAAAACCCGCGGCTTTCCTGTGTCGAACCTCGGTTCTTTACGTGTATTTCTTGTAACTGCCATTAAAGAGTTACCGTCTCTCTGTATGTCAAGTGTTTTGTTTCATTTACTGCACGTCTACCTGATGTTACTTTTTCTGTGTGGAATAAGAAAAAAATTAAATGAATTACCTTCTACCCTTGTAACAACATTTCTTAAAACTCTGCTTTTATCTGAAGGGCTATGGCAACAACCTTTTCTCCCCAAATGCTGTGAGCTAGAATCTTGGAATGTGGTTAATTTAATGCTATTGACTGACGTCGTACAATAAGATAGCAGTCATTGTATCTTCAGAGAACGAGGCAGATTGTTACCCAACCTTCAATAAGCAACATCATGTCTTTCTTGAGTAAACGTTTTATTTTACCATTTTATGTTAACTTGGATAAATCAAATTTTAAATTCTATTAATCTTTTATTTACTAGAAATGAATATCTTTTTTTATAATGGCTTGTATGGATCTATGCGAAAGGGTGACTCATGGATATATTTTACATAATATTTGACATTAATTCTTGTAACCTTACAAGGATGTTACGCTGATTGAATGTGGTCTTGACTTGACGACACAGTACCTGTTAGAATTGGATAGGTAAAGTGAATACTCGATCAATACAGGTTTTTGCAGTGATATTAGTCAGTAGGATTACATCTATGGAAAAGCGACCTAAAGTAAAATAATTATTAGCACAAAGAATTTTTGAAGTATGAATAATTCACTTTCTGAAGTAAAAACGATTGAAAGTAACTTTAAAATGAGAAAAGAGCTCCTATTCACTTTTGTGCTTGGAATCCAATATACACTCCAAAAGATACAAAACGGCTTACTTTGGAACTTTCTTTTCCTGCAAAATGAGCTCCAAGTGTATGAAAAGCAATATACAAGAAGCAAATACATTCAGATATGGCAGTTAAGGACGAAATGTTGTAGAAATTATAACGATATTTTTTCAAAAATTATAATATATTTTTTATAAACTTACTTGTAATTATTTCATAATTTAAGGTTTCTTATACTAAGATATCGATTTAAATTTATTCGGATTGTATTAATTCAGTTAACTAAGCGAAATGTTTAAAAAGAGTGCCTACATGGAAAAAAATGTCATCTGCAACATTATAAGAAATAAACTTAATGAATATTTCATATTAAACCAGATTGTTAGACTTTAAAGAAGTGAGTTTTCAAAAAAGCTTAAGAAAAGAAAAAATCATTAAAGAAAAAAATGTGCTCAAAAATAATTTTAAACTAAGCCTACTGAATATTTCTAGAATTTCATATTAAAAAGAGGTTAAACTCCTTTTCCCTTTTAAATAATATATAACAACTCTCTGAAAAGAAATGTAAAAATTCTACAGAAAGTTTCAAATATGAAGAGTAAAAATGATTTTTTTTCAATAAATTTACTGATGATCAAATGTAATTATTTCATAACTTTTTTTTATACCAAACACAAATCAGTCTGAATTTATTCAGTAAATTCATTCAACTGAACGAAAATGATGTTAAAAAGCTATATGCATATAAGAAAGAATAAACATACTAAATATTTCTGGAATTTCATACTAAACAAGATTGTATCAGTCTTCAAAGAATAAAGTCAAATTCACTGGATAAGAAAAAGCTGTTAAATTTCATTTCCTATTCATATAAAAGTTTATTTCTATGTGTATATTCATCAGAAATTTTCTTAAAATGTTCAAATATGCCGCGGCTCTCTTCAACAAGTTAAAAGGCCTTATTAAATAGTGTGGCGGCTATAAATCACCTAAATCCTCTGCTGTTCTACCACTATGAGGACGAGCCGGCTATTCTGTCAAAGCAAGCACGTGTAAACGAAGTACAGCTGAAGTGAACTAAAATGCCTTCGGCTACCGGTATATAAGATAGTACTGGAAACCAAAGCAATCGGAAGGGAATCAGAGAGTTAACACATTCTCAGTTCTCTCCTTTGTCTGTCCTTCATGTAAATTATTTTAATCGATTTTAAATAAATTATCTTTATTGCAGGCATGAGTTTGTCCAATTCTTTCTAGAGTGATATTTTCTAACCTTCTGAGTTTCCACACTAGCCTGAGTGAGACCTCTCTTTTAGCTTAGTTATTAAAAGCGAAGCATAAAAGCGACCGGTCAACTTTTCTTCGGGTCCACTGGACCAGAGTTCGATACGCGGCCGGTTTTTCAACCGACAGCTTTCTCAATTCATGGGTCAAAAATCACCAACGCTGAAGATGTACATTTTCGAAAATTAAAAGATGCTTTATTTGTTTTGGAAGAAAGCCTTTAGCTAAGGATAGTAAAAATAAACTGAACTGTAAGATATGTCAAAGGGGAAATCATAATGTTATTATGTATTTTTGGAAAAAAAGAACTCGGGAAATTAATTAACAAAATAATGAAAATGAAAATAATTTGCTGACAGCTAATAAATCAATAGATGTTTTATGCGGTTTACCGAAAATTCCGGACAAAAATAAAATTTGTTTTAATTCTTTAATCACTATTCAAGTAGAATGCGATAACCAAATCTAAACTGCTGTTGGGGATACTTTAACCCAATTATCTATAATTAAAACCAGTATGGTACCTAAAGACTATCAGAATCCTTGACGAAAGGTTATTTTAAAATCTGCTTTAGGGCATAAGATCACTGTTCCTTTAATAAATGTGAATTTAGTAATATTAAGTTCTGAGTATAATGTTGTATATACACCTGTTACCATCATATGTGCGATGGAAAATAATTTAGTGCATTTTTTATAAAGTTTAAGTGCTTATAATAATTTGATTGCAACTAAAAATAATTTTGAAAGTTATATAAATAATCTTAGTGTTGATAAAATCCGGTTATCTCATAAGTATATTTCTATCAATCTTGTTGAGAATACAATAGTTAGTATAAACTCTAATTCTATTCAAGATAGTACGATACCTATCCACAGTGCCATTGATTCTGTAAATAATTTAACCAGTGCTGATATGGACAGTGATAATGTCAACAATAATTTAGTTTTGGATTCAAATAAATTTCAATTTGAACAAGAAAATTATGAAAGCCTATCCAAATATTGGCAAGATGCCAAAAATTTTTCAAACTGAAAATTTTGAAACTTATGATTCAGAATAAGTTTCTGTATCATAAAGATAAGATTCTAGATGAACCCGTCTGCCAATTAGTTGTTCCTCATAAGCGCAGAGAGCAATTGTTAGAACTCGCACATTCCAGAGTATGGGGTGGGCACCTGCGGAAATAAAAAAAACTTTAAAACGGTTAAGATATTCCTTTTTCTGGCCTAGCATGAAAAAGGATGTGCAAAATTTTTGCGACACTTGTGTTTCATGCCAGTTACAAGTTAAGAAGAAACCATCTGATGAAATTCCCATAACTCCTGTAACACGACTTAATGAACATTTCCAAATTATAAATGTTGATATAATAGACTCAATTGAACCTAGTAGTATGAGATACAAATTTATACGGTGCAAATAGATCAGTGCATTCGATGGCCTGAAGCTATCTGTCTAAAGAATGTAACTGCAAAATCGATTTGCGATGCATTATTACAAATATTTTCAAGAACTTGTATACCCAAAGTAATTGCTCCGATCAAGGTTCTAACTTTACATCCAATCTCACAAAGGAATTTATTAAAAGAATAGGATCTTCCTCTAGGTTTTCTGTTCCCAGACACTAACAATCTAATGGTTTCGTCGAAAGATGGAATGGTGTATTGAAAAATATGATGCATCATGTTATGAGGAAAAACCCTAACGATTGTGGGGAAAGCATATACCTTTTTTATTGTAGGCTTATCGTGAAGTACCTAATTAAACAACAAGTGTTAGTCCATTTCAAATGTTATATGGATGACGTCCTGCTAGTCCCTTATCGATTCTAAAAGACTTTTGGACTGAAAACATTCCCGTACCGATCGGACAATCAAAATCTATTACGAATTATCTTAATTATCTGAAGATCAAACTTCGATTTGCTGACGAGCAAGCTAGTATTGCTTCTTTTACTAACCGAGCGAAATATGCCTATTCCATAATCGTCGCAAAAAATATAAAAGTTTTGAAATAGGTGATAAAGTTATTGTTCTTTCATCTGATAATACACATAAAATGTACGCGAAATGGACATCTCTTTGCACCATCGTTGAAACGTCAAGTGCGCAAAGTTTTTTAGTTCAAATGCCTTATAATAGTGTAAAACACATCCATGCGAACAAAATTAGAAAACATAATATTCAAATTATCAGCATTGGAGTCATTTATGAGAACGATATTGACTTTGGCGATATTGAAAACACACCTGTAACAAAACGTACACCAACAAGAAACTTATATTAAGGAACACTTGAATTCTTCCCATCTGAATTCTGATCAAAAATAAGCTATTATTTACTAATAAATAAAGAACCAAGCAATAATATCTGAAAATCCCAAAATAGCTAGAATTGGTTATGGAACCTTTGGTTATTGGAACCAAGCAATAGCTTAGGTTTACTACTATTTACTATCAATCTCAAATTGATAGCAAATAATAATATACCTAAACTGCAACGCCCTTATCGGATTCCTGAAATTTTAAAAGTAAACAGACAAATAGACGATCTCTTAACTTTAGGTTTAATTGAACCCTCTGAAAGTGAATATAGTCACCCAGTAGCATGTGCATCAAAGAAAGAGGGTAGAATATTATTATGCGTGGATTTCTGTTATTTGAATTCTCAGTCAGAACCAGATGCTTTTCCTATGCCAAACTCCACTGATTTGATTTATCGAGTAGCAAGCTTCAAATTCATAACCTTGATCGATCTTTGGAAGGGGTACTGGCAAATCAGAATGAGTTCTGAATCAAAACAACTAAAACTTCATTCGTCACTCATAGAGAACAATACTCTTTCAGAGTTATGGCTTTTGGTTTGAAGAATGCAGGCGCTACTTACCAACATACCATTACTCAACTTTTAACCCTACATAGAGCGTATGCCGAGGGGTACATTGACGGCATAGTAATATTTTCAAGTAGTAGGAACAATCATTTTGGACATTTTGAAGCTGTTTTATATAGCTTAATTGAAGCTAATTTTACCATCATACTTCAAAAATGCAGTTTTGGAGAACATCAAGTGAAACTTTTTGGACTTGTTGTATACCATTCACCCGATTCCATTCATCTGACCTTGAAAATAAACTTGGAATTAAGAATCTTTTACCACCCAAGACTAAGAAAGATGTAAGAAGTCTCCTTTATCTTCTGTCATACTACCGATCCTATGTGCCGAAATTTGCTGAAATATCTCTTCCTTTAATAAAATAAAAGTATTTGAAATAAAAATATTTTTTTCAATAGTAAAGTTTAAATTACATTTTTTTTTTAAAAAAAAACCTATAGCTTTAATTAATTCCTGATTCAAACATTGCAGTAAAGCTTAGAGCATTTTGAGTATGATCTTTTTAAATATTTTTCAGGATTCCTTATAATTATCTCTACTGCTTATTAAATTTGATTAGAACGCAGTTTTGAATTATGCAATGTATTTCAAAGTTCCATTAATCGCATTGATCAAGAGAGATTCCTAAACATGTTGGAGAAACCAATAATTAAGGATATTGCCTAGAAACATATCTTTGATTCTAAATTTTGTTTTTTCCCCTGGGAACTGAAAATAGAAGTTTGTAGAGAAATGATATGAAAAAGACAGGGGAGAAAAAAAGCTGGGAGAGGATAATTCAAGTGAGTTTTGCAGTCTTATTGGTAAGTCTTTGTCTAGAATAATTTAAACTTCTATGGAGAAATCTAGCGCCATTGTCCATAAGGTTCGTAAAGACTTTGTAACCCTGACAAATTGTGCCAACCCCGCTCTTTGAGTTGACAGTGCTAAAATGGTTGATGGAGCCGTCTGAATATGATCATCTAAAGCTACTCACCCGCGAGACTTGGCAGCACAGAAACTAGTAAATGTAGCAAAACAACTGACTTATATTCATTTAAGTAGTAATATTTTAATACAGTTTATACGTAGTTTTAATTATTATTGAGAAATAAGTTCTGGATAAATTTTATTCTGCATTTTAATTGATTCTTATGTACATATTATTGTAAATGATAGTTTTTTATGTTGATTTGTTTGGTTTCAGGAAATTGTAAGGTGATGTTTCCTTCAGAATGGAGAAGGTAAAAGATTTATCAATCTGCTGAATTAATTCTACAATGACAGCATCCGAAAAGTCAAGAAACGCTAAGAGAATTGTATAAATTTGGATTGTAACTATGTAGAAAATAATGATAAATAAAAATTCATGGTGTATCTCGATTTTTTTCGGAAATTATTAAAACTTTATAATACCCCGGGATAGCAATTAAAAACTTACGATATTGCAGTCCCTTTACGATATTGCCATGATTTACAGCTCCCTGAAATCAAACAAATCAATATTAATAGCTGTAATTAATGAAATTATGTTCATAAGTCTCAGTTAATGTGCAGAAAATTTTTTACCTAGATATCTCGATTATTTCTTAGTGATAATTCAAACATTCTGATTCCTCCGGATAATAATTATACCTGTGCGATACTACGAATTACTTCAATCTATGGCTTCCTGAAACAAAACAAATCAACACGAATGGATACCATTGACAATATCATGTACATAAAAACCCGTCAAAATGGAGAATATATTTTTTCTAGATATATATATCGGTTATTCCTTAGTAATATAGTTAAAACTTCACAAAAAACCTCGTAAGTACACAAAACTTAAATAGCATTGTTTTTTTGTAATCGTTTAAGTAATTTTTTAAGAAATAAACTTTTTTTCGTCAAATATCCAAATCGCGTGGGGTCCCAATTAATTCGGATAGTTGGAGATCTACTGTAATAATTTTTAACAAGGCATTCAAAAAATAATTTTTTCCTTCTGGTTGTATTCTAAAAAGTGTTTGTTTCTTTTTCGTAAAGTCTACTGCAGTTAATATTGTTCCTAAGTTTATTGTTTTAATCTCTCCGAAAGGAAAAGACACTTTCAGTTTATTCCGTAAAATTATCTCTCAACTCCCGTCGTATGCAAATGAGAAGTGACATTCCCTGACATTGAAGGGCTCAACTGAAAGCCTCCTCACGTCGACCCCTGATCCCCGCAGGCGACCCTACCCCCGTCCTCCAATCACGAGGGGAGGGGGGCCGTACACGAGAGAAACTAATAATAAATTACCAAATCGATAATTCTATCGCGAAGGAGTGTTTTATTTCTCATTGTTCGAAACTTTTCGCTAAAAATGAAACATTGAAAAGGTTATTCATACAAAGATCTTCATTTAATTGCAGGTTTATAGGCAGAAAGATGAAAAAACATTATAGAATTCAATTGTTCTGAGAAACATTAACCTTTTTAAAATCCTCACTAGCAGTTAAAAATTATTTCATGGGAAACAGATTTTTTTTAAAAAAACTCTTCTGAAGTTTGGAAGTTTAAATTTTACAACGCAACTACCATTCGTACAAAAATAAATATCGGATAACTTTTATTTTGAATTGCCTTTAAGAGTACAATTTTGTATTTCATAATTCTCAAATCAATCTGAGATCTAAAATAAAAATGAAAAATAAATCTATTGCAGTTACAGTTACAATCTCGCTCTCTTTTAGTTTTGATGCCACGATAAATTGATAAAAATTCAATTGAAAGCATAAACCATATATTTGAGATGTTTATAAATTCAGTCACTCATCCAGCACAAGCGAAATAAATATTAAAACAAGGTAAGAATTTTCTGAAATCATCATATCCATCAACATTAAAAATTAAATATAAAAGATAAAAAAAAGTTGTTACTACATGCATGTGTCTAAATATTTTAAATCGTTACTTGGCTTATTGATAAGGCAAATCTTGATTCCCATGAATTAACAGTTTTTTATTTTAGCCAATAAAATTTTTGTAAATTCATAAATTTAATTAAGAAATGGAGACTTACTCAAGAAAAATGTGTGCTATGTGTGTATGAATTTCTACTTTTATAGATACAAAAAATTTGTCCTATATAAAAACTGTCTCCTTTTCAAGTAATTGAGACGAATTCGACAAAGAAAAATTAGTTTATTTTATACCAAGTTTAAGTAGCCCTTATTTTTTAAAAATTAAAATCAATGGAAGTCTTATTTTAACGTTGATATATCTGTATATTTATGTATCTGTCTATTGAAAGAAAAATCACATTTGCTAACATAAAAAATATGTAAAAGCAATTAATAATCAATAACTGCATTTACATTTGTGTAAAAATCATGTATTTAACTTTAAATACAACTTGCATAGAATCTACGCTATTCATAACTTTAAAAATTCACGCAAACTAATAAACTTAACATTTTATACCCTGAACAGTATTATAATTTCAAATATTTAAATTTCTTAAAATTTTTAAATTTCATGATTGAATTTAACCATGATTTTCATTCAAATATCACGTGAAATGTGAAACTTGTGAGTGTTTATTAGAAAACAATTGTATTTGCTGCTTAAGAAATAATTTTTTTTTTATGATGAGCAAAATGTGAGCACTATGGATGGAATAGATTTTGAAATAACCGTACCAGAATCCTAAGAAAGAACTATATTTTCAGTAAAGCACAAATGCAGTTATTTTTCCCAATGTTTTGGGTCGTTTTTTGCAATTTAAAATTCAGTTTTCAGGTATTCTTTTCATTGAATTCTCACAAATAACTCAACTAAGGAATCAGTGAAATGCTCTATTTTTTAACAATTTTTTTTTAAGAAAATGGAAAATTTGAAGCATTCTACTGTGAATCAAGCACGAATCAAACTCAAAACACATTTTTACCAAAAAAGTGGCTCAAGTTTCAATTAATTCCATGATGCAATAAAAGCATTCTTTTATTTATTTATTCTATGCGTTTTTGAAATGTAAAATAAATAGGCATTTTCCTACTTTAATACTTAATATGCATAACCCATTTAGCATTGCCGGTACAGAAGACGAAATACGGAACACATTTTATACAAGAAAAAATGGATTGATTTAGGCAGAAATAAGAAGTATTATAATAATACATGCTTCCCTCTATAGGATATGGAAGTCAGAATTTAACATTACAGTAACCTCTCTTTAGTCCTTCTCGGTCACAAACCACGGCAACGACAGACAATACAGTTTTTACGGGAATATCAACGATAAACCACTCTAGATAATATTTTAAACGATTGAAACATGTATTTAATGTCTTTCCACACATTCTGATGCTATGTAGTCGATATTAATATCGGACAAAATATTTTTTTAATCTCATTCTAGTAACTGCAAAATTAAATTCAAATTTCGAACATTCATTTAATCGAATATTCTTTCATTGAGATAAATCATAGCACAGAAGAAAAATTAATACAGTGCAATGATAGTTAAAACAAGAGTGGCGGCAGTTACTTCAGTCACCTGCTAACGTTTAGTTTATTCCATCTTGAAGAACACTTGCCAAGGTTCGACAACATTTAACTGTACAATTAAACTTTATGAACACATTTGTAATATTGTGCAAACAAGGGGTGATAATAAAATAGCCAGGATTGATGATAATGCAGACGAATTGTGCATACATCAGAGTCGTACGACAAACAGCAGTGTATCTCGAAGTCTCTCTTGATTGTCGCGCCTCCCGTGTCTGTTGTGCGATTAGTCTGAAAGTAGCCTTCGTTTGTACAAGAGCTTTTTTCTTTAATTGTCTGGAAAATGTAGAGTGTTTTGAAAGATCAATGAATTAAAGTGAAATTTCACAGGAAACTTGGAAATCTCTCTACTGAAACTCATCTTTTTTAAGAGAAATATACTGCAATGAATGCATCCCGTACGCAGATGTTTGAGGGGTTTAAAGCGTTTTAAAGATGGCCGAGAAGACGTCGAATACGACGCCCACCCGGGACATTCTTCTACCTCAGAATTGAGGGAAAATATTGAAAAAATCGGAATTTAAACATAAACTGAGTTCCTGAAGACCAAATTTTTCATCCGCATCACTACCTTGAGACTCTTACAAGTCAGCATAAGCAAGTAAGGGAGAGAGAAAATCCTAAATTGTGGAAAATTAAGTCATATGGGTTCTTCATCAAGACAATACTTAGGCTCATACTGCATTGCTTGTTAAAACGCTTATAGCCATATATAACATGTTGCCCATTCACCTTAATTATCTTACCTCGCATCATGCGACTTTTTTCTGTTCTCTAAAGTGAAATTTGCACTAAAAGGAACAAGATTTGAGACCGATGAAGTTGTACAAAAAAAAGGGGGCAAGAGCGATACAAATTGTTTCAAAATAAATAAATAAAAAGACTTCCAGCCCTGTTTTCAACAATGGAAAATCCACATGGAGAGTTTTGGGATCGAGAAGGGTTGTATATCGAAGGCGATGATGACTTAGTATATAAAAATTCAAAATAAACAATTTTACAGCACTGATTCGGTTATTTTATTGTTACATTTCGTACGCAACAAGATAGAAAGCAAAAAGTACCCGTATAGTACTGAAACGAAAACAGACGGTTACAATGAACAGCAAAAAGGCGACCTGGCCGTCATTTTTTGACCGTACCTACGTTCATGTGGCTTGATCGATGACTAATCATAGAATGGGCCGAACCATCGAATGCTAAATTAAAGAGCATTTTTTTTTTAAATATCTTTTGTTTCTACCTGAAAAAAATATACAGTTTAAGTCATATTCTTAAACATTACTCAAAGACATCTTTAATGATAATGTTGCGCATAAGCTGCTTTTAAATAATCTAGTTATGTGTAAGGAATTTTTTGAAGAGTTTGTTTCAAGTGTTATCAAAGCAAAATTAACTATTTTGCTTTTTGTATTTAGATTTGTTTAATATTTAATAATAAATGGTTATAAAATAGTATTCCCCCCTACTTATAACACCGAGTCGTTTATTTTAAGTTGCTGTAATTATTAAGATGTAAAGGGAAAATTAAATTTTTTCTATTACTTTTAACACACAGGAACGTCTTTTCATAGTAAAGTTCAACAATTTAAATTTCAGAGCACACATTGTATTTCCAAATGTGACTCAACTGTTTCATTAATGAACGTGAATTTTCATAAATCTGTTTCTTCAAAAATATTTAAAATAAATAAAGTGGAATGATCTAGTCTCTCATTTACAACCATCGAAATAATCAAACCACAATGTGAGAATGTATTCAACATTTTCTTCCTAAATAAATAAAAATTAGGTTAATTTTGCCTTAAAAACTACTCATAGATTCATCAACAACAAAGTGAAGAACATTTCAAATTCAGAACTTATATCCATGGCACCTCACTGCTCCATTACCTCTCAAAATCCAGGAAACACACTTTCCAAGTAAATAAAATAGAACACAAAAAAACGAAGAGAGAAAGAAGGAAAATGCGTTCGATTTGACCGTGACATTCTTTTCATTGTTCCTGCCACCTGTATGCGAGAGAGAAGGAAATGAAGATATAATCTCAGGGGTCCTCCTGGCGTTCCATCTTATTGGGCACATCGGGCGTTCCACAGAAAATGGATCACCTGCTTTGGTCCACCCTCCCAATGTCTCTGTAATGTAGCGTGAGCGTTTTTTCCAAGACGATGATGTACGAGGATTTCCTCTAACAAAAAAGTTTCTTTTTTTAGCGCAGGGGAAGAATAGACCTGAACTTTGGTTGTACAATTGGATTAGATTTTGTACGTCTTTCTATTTCAATTATGTGGGGATTATAACTCAACTTATTCTGTCATCGGATGTCTCGTGCATGGGTATGCCAGAGTAATTTCTAGTTTTTACTAAAGAAGTAAAAGTAAATTTGTTCCACCATCGTTTCTATAATTTTAGCTTTAATAAAGATAAAATTTAATATGAAAATTCTAAATAATTCTCAGCATGAGAAATACTTATTCTGTGTTTCTTTGGTTAAGGATGGAGAAGGCCAAAGGCGGCCTAAAGAGTGGTCTTCTGGATGTTATTATCTTAACAAAAGATATATCTCATTTTATGATTATTCAGTTTTGTTATCTTAAGATCTTGGGAAATGAGCGAGTGATTGTGCGTTTCGGGAGCGAGAGCCCTAAATTTGGCGAAACTGCTCCAAATACTTGATTAGAATGTATCCAAATCTTTATAAGAAATCACATTAAGAATTAAATTCTTAGTTTTATGCCTTCTTTTCAAAGACCGAAAACCATCTAAAAAATGTCGATACAATATAATCGAGTTTTTTGATCCCATGAAATCTAGAAAATACTTAGAACTGGATACTAGAAATTGATTGATTGATTTTTGTGGGATATAGAGCAACAAAAGCTCCCACTCTAAATTTCTATACAAAGTAGATGGTTTGTGTACTTTTGTCTCTGTCACCGTTCATGCTTGTTTTCATCAGTAACAAATTCAGTTTCTAAAAATGTATTATTTGAAATGACAAATACCTCATAAAATCCTTCACACAAAAATAATTGCCTTTTTTAACCTATCGATTGATTCATTACATTGACTTAAGGATATCAAGACATCCAGAAAATGAATGTGAAATTAGGGTCATTATTCAGAATTTTCATCTGAATTGAATAATACTTTTCGAGGAAGTCCGTTGTAATTTGAATTTTTTATTCTTTACAGATTATGATTTTATGCTGACGAATCTCAAGGAAAATATTTTTTTAACCCCTGAGGGACAAAGTGCATATAACAAGTGGTGGAGCCATGACCTCCTTTTCCTTGGGAATAATCCTGGCATTGCAAAGTGAGAAGAGGCTTCAGCCTTACAGTCAGCACTTTTTATGCATAGTTATTACAATAGATTTACAAAAGTAGTTTTACAAAATACAAATGTAATGGGAAGGGTTGATGTCGTTGAAGGATCCTAATATCTTCACATGTGAACTGATTTACAATTTAATGGTAGGAAGTAGATTTTGAACGATCTAATTTCGCAATTTAATAATTAGATATAATAACAATTTTGAAGTAACAAACAGATCATAATAGTATATATGATGTAAGAATTATTGTAGATAAAGAAAATTTTTGTGACGAACTAAAAACGATATTAGTAATATTTAAGAAAAAATTACTATAAACTAATCGACAGGCTGAAATAACATAACATAATGAAAAACCTATCTGTTATCTAACAAACTAATCCATTTTTTCACTGAACATTTTCAACCTGATTATTTCTGTACGACCACTTTAACCACATCTTCTTCCAGTGCACTACACCCTACAAACCAATTCCTTCAGGGACTTAGCAGGGGCCTCGATGTACCCTTATGATCTTTATCTTTCCGATGGGGCTTATTGTTTATGGTAAACACGGGTGACACACCCCGAGATACCATAACGGTCCTTTTCAATTCTCGATTCCGTCTTATCAAGCTGTTATTTTTCTTATTCTTTCTGTCTAGATCACAGTTCAAAGAAATACGTGGAGTAGCTTAGCCATATTTGGTTCATGCACCATTGTCACTTACTACTGCAGACCAAGGCAATCACCACAAGCCTCCTCTAACAATTTTGATCAGACATTTTGACCCTTCAACGATTGATTTTGAATGTCTGAAGAACTGTTTCAATCAGTCAATCGTAAAATAATCATTAAAATGTGGACTTGAAATTAAGTTATAAATATGATTATTTTTGTCCCTTTCAGAGTTAACACACATATTTTTTGCTTTATATTCGTTTGAATTTTATTATTTGTTTGTTTGTTTGTTGTATGGGGATCACTACCGGGAGTCTTTTTCTGCCCATCACAGAGGTCCACTAACCACTGCAATACACCTCAGAACTTTGAGCCTTGGTCAGATGGGGACTTTGGATTTCAATTTTGTTCTATATCACGTTGTACAAAAATTTTGTTAGCCTTACTATAACGACGGGAACTAGCTGTAGTAAATCGAGTATGAAATTTAAGATGAAGCTCACTTTTATGAGGGAATATCGGATTCAATTATCAACTGTTGTCCTTGCGAGATTTTTTTTTCCCTAGAAAAACGTTGACAGCTGAAATTTCCAATACGCTATGAGGTTCGTTCTTGAAAGCCCTGAGTTACTTCTAAATATGGTGTTAATAACAATTGTTCATCAAACACAATAGGGAAAGTGAAGCCAAAGAGAGTAGTGTAACAATCTGAATTATCTTACCCGAAGTTCTTTGTTAGAAATAGATATCGAACCCACAACTCTGCGGTTACGAATCCACTACTTTTTTTGTTTTATTTTTGCTCGTCTAATGTAACACTAGAATTTGTTTTTCACTTGTAATAATTTAATGTTTTCTCCATCAGATTTTTCCTTCTGATACTTATCTTCTAGATGTAAGCAGGTAGCTTAAGACCTCGAGTAATATTTTCTTTATTCCCATGGTGCTTACTATGTATAATAAAAATGTGTAATTCGCCACCGTGAATCGCGATTGATTGATGTTATGTAGGAAAAAGAGCAACATAGGCTATTATCCCACCTGGATCTAGCGATTTTTCTCTATTTGCGATCTTTTTTTCTTCGAAATTGATCGTTAGATTGTTTATTAAGGATGCATTTAGAAGCAGCACAAGGGTACTGGTGAAAGACATGTAGTTTTGAGCTCGGTAAATGAAGAGGATATTCGAGCTGGCTCCCCACACTCGAAACTTCCACACTATGTCAACATGAGGACTTTCAGCTTCATCAGAGTTATCATGACTCAGCCTATTTACGAAGGGTCTTTAATGGCAACGTAATTTTTTATGGAAACAACATCGGCCATGACCACTCGACTACCATGGCAGTTTTTTTTCTTACAAACAAATAATTATCTTCTCTTTCTTCAATCATACCATCCCTAGAACAAAGATATATGAATGTAACAATTGCTTTCTCGATACAATTGGTTACAAGTAAACTAACCAATAATTAGTCTTAACCAAATATCTTTTCTTCGCTAATTAAACTTAAAAACCCAGGAAAACAACATCTTCACAAGATGGTACGGTGAGTCTTTTACTATAAGATAAGAGGATATTATCATACATTTTTATCTTCAGTTGTCTTCTGGATTGCAGAGTCTAGCATCAAGACACAATTTTTAAAATTGTGTATCGACACAATTGTAAAAATAATAGGTATATTTTACTGTTTATTGAATACTGAAAACGTTCGAAATGCGGCTCTAGATTCAAAATTCGAAGCTTTAGCAATAATTTCCGAAATATGGAAGCTGCTTTCGAACGGACATCTAAGGTTTTCTCTGAAAAGGGTTCGAGACTAACAATCCTTTCTTCCAGTATGCATTGTTGTATTTCGAAAGCCCTCCTAGGGTGGAAAGAACATTTATCTACACCACCGTTCTGTGCAGATCTGTCCCCAGATGGGATGGGGAATAAAAAAAGGCAACATCTGTCTCACCGTGGTTAATCGCCGAAATTTCCTTTTGTCCCGAAGGAACTCGATTGGAAAGCCTCTTGACGTCTTCACTGCAAGATCTATGGATTTGCGAATCCCTCCATTGGCACATGGCAGTCACGTGAGGAAGGGGGGCCACAAGAGGTTACAAATTATTTCGGCATCCGGTGCATTTTGGAAGCACTAAACGGATTTCAGTTCGAAATGGAAATCTTTCAAGTTGAAAAGTCACTGGAACAACATCCAATGCCTTACGGCATGTCAGCGACTATGCCGATCACCCAGGATCGTACCTTTCGTAAAATCACCGGTGTATGCGTAATGCAGAGAACACCAAAAAGCTTTTGTAAAATTGAATCGTTGAAAGTTTGGATGTTAAAACTTATGATTTTGGAAGACAGGTATGAAAAAATATCGGAGATGGAGATTATTTTCAAGAGCTATCCTCATGAATTCGTCCGAAGGATGTGATATAAAAGTGGAAACACAGCAATGATGCAACTTGGATACAATGACTCGGCGTAAGCAGGAAGCTCAATAGTTAAATAATAAGCATTAATTAAAACAATATGTGTTTTAATCATCTACTAAAAGCTTTCCGGATGGTTAAGAACTATCGTATAACATGTTAAAGATTTATGATGCTGTGGTAATGCCAAGTTCCCAAAACGAAAGTGTTATGGATGCATATCGAAATTTGATTTTTGGAACCATATTTACCATACCGAAATTCATGTGTGTGCGATCCATCTGTAAGAAATCTGCAAAAATATTCAAAGCGTGCCTCAGGAACAATGGTGATACAGTGACTATCCTTTTGCAACTTCGTTCTTAGATAAAAATTTAGCTTAAAATTGAGTAATTTTGAATATCGTTTAACTTCAAAATGTAAAAGCTATAACAATTGGATTAATTCTCCGAGAAATAGTCAAGCAGTCTACACGTATCAACTGATTAAAAAATAGATATCTCCCAGAAAATTAAATGAGGATCAAAGATAAAATGGAAGAAAAAAACCCATTAAAAGTGTTTTTTAGTTTATTTTTTAATTAACATCGCACTAGAAGCAACACGAAGGCTATTGGCGACGGACCTCGTAATTTTGAACCACGGTCAAGTGATTAGGACAACACCTGAGCTGGCACCGCCTCTCCTAACTTCTATACCACGGCCACTAAAAGAGAACTAAACAGCTAGTGTTCATTGTTAGCTTTTATTAAAAGATAAAATAAATATATATCCAATGTACTTAATAAATCCTAATAAATATTGAAATTTAGTAAAATTCATTTTCTTATGGACAAAAATACGAAGAGAGCGTTAAATTTTAAATTGACTCCTGATACTTGTACAAACATCATAATTCAGGTATGGAATCTTGTATAATTAAGGAAACAGAAGAAAAAATGCGAATCTTGTAGGATCATTTTGTTTTTGAGGATTAAACAATTCACGGTACCTTACATGCCTCTTAACATAAAAAGCACTCTTTTAAAACGCACCATTATTTGAAGGAAAAAGAGGAAGTGCATAAGTGGATAGTGTTCCTAAATTTCAAATTAATTTGAATATGTTGTTCTCTCTGTTCACCAGTTGCAACCACTTTTGCTGGTTATACTGTATTGCAGAATTAAACAAGGCAAACAATACCTTTGTTTGCTTTGTTGCCTACCATTACGAAAAATGTGTTATAATTTGATTATATCGATTTTAAAGTATTTTTGGATTTTTCGGAAACTATATACACAATCTCCACTCTGACTTCAGTTACTGTTGTACAAAGTGTTAAAAAACAATTGGCGCTTTGGGATATTTAATTGGATTTAATTCTTCGGATTTGGATTCTGTGATTCTCGAAAGGATATCGTGATGGATATGACAGCACAGAACTAACTAAAAGTAAGTCTTTATTTTTACAATTAACTATACATTCTAGATCAGAAGAAGAAAATAAAAAATCTTTACAACCTTGAGGTGTTATGGTTATATATCGCATAGTTGTTATGCTTACATATATTTAGGTTATAATGGTAATTCTCCTTATAGTTGTTACGGTCACATACCTTATGGTTTTGGTTCAGTAGTAAAATTTCGTAGACAATTTCCCCCAAACTAGGAAAATATAGCCAAATAATCATTATATTAATGTAATTTGATTTGAAATAGTAGGTATAAGTTTCACAGAAATTGGGCCAATTCTTATGATCGGCGGGACAAATATTGAATTTTTTAATAATTTTATCTATCTTAAATCACTGTAATATATATCAAGAGAAATGCTTAAACAATCACGGGTCGATACAAAATATCTCTCCGTATTACAATTTTAAAAAATTTTAATATTGGGAAGATTTTATATAATTGTCAAATTTTTCTTCTATTAACTCTAATTGGAATAAATAATTTTTATATCTCTGGTTCCTTCGCATCATTGTTTATATTGCATAATGTAACGGCTTAAGACTTATTTTTATTCACTTCGTCTCTTTGTAATTCTCTCTCTCTCTTTCTTAATTTATATAAATTATCATCTCATAACTTTTGACTATAGAACATGTCGAAAAATATAACCTCTTATTCGCAACGTACAACTAACAAAAAAGGCTTTTTTTTAAACATCACAAAGTTGCAAATATTAAAGTTGAAATACGCTAATAATGAAATAATGATTGAATTCAAATAATTGATGTAAAAAATGTATCCAATTTTCAAAATAATGGTAATGAACTCTGTGGTGAATATTAATCAAAAGGCACAAGAGAATAGTGCGAGGGCTGTGTCTTTCTATTATATTTATTATAATTTCTACGCACCAAATATATACATAAATTACTATTTACAAATTATTCAATATTATATTGGGCTTCCAAAATACCCATACAATTATTTTTCCGCTATACTGGTCAGGAGAAAAAAAAATTCATCACAGACATGAAAAACCGCCATTCGCGGTCAAGAACTAAAAATGTAATCTGAATATCTTTCCCATGATGCCATGCTCTCTCATACTTAAGACTAGACACGCCGTCTCCTTTATTTCCACAGTATTCAAATAAATTATTTCCAACAAATTTTAAGCATTAATATATATAGACAACTTCCACGTGACAGTTTTTCGTGGCTTGTAACACACTGAGACGAAACTCACCAAGTGTTCTACAGCATTTGCGATGGATCACTTAGTTTCGTAGCGGTAATTATATATTAGAATTCATGCAACGAGAGCACAAGGACAATATCCTTCGCATATCCCCCTCCTCCAATAACGCCTAACAGTACAAAATAAATAAACTGTTTAAATTGAATTTTACGAAAATGTAGTAATAATTTTCGTCATGTTCTTCAATCAAAAATAATGATGTAAGGAAAGTACGACAATAATATATGGACATCCTACATAATCAGCACAAAATATAATGTAACTTTTGTTTATCTGGCATTTTTTAGAATCATAAAATCAAGTAATACCATGATACATATCATTGGTTATATTGCAGTAGTACATATCATCTTAATCGAGTTTTAAAATTTGTTTTCAGTGTTACTGTTTATCATTTTATTTTATTCATTATTATACCTATTTGACCCTTTCAAAAGGAAATGTTAACGAAAATCAAAATAAATAATTCATATTCCAAAAATGTATTGCAAGTGCAACAATATACAATATTACCAACTATAATAAATTAATAACTATTATACAAATGAAATATGCCGTTTAAGAAATACCTTATTTTCTTAGTTTAATTAAATTAAAGCTCGAAATTTACTTTACGGCAATAACAATTCTTTTTATTCTTGTATTACATGATTATAGAGACACAGGTCTTCAATCCGATTTCGGAATACGAGAAATTTCTTGGAATTGAACATTTCTTACTAGAAATTTTACATATAATTCTGAATATATTTTATTTAAACCTACAAGACTAATTGTCATGATTGAAAATTAATTCGAGTGCATCATTTGTTTCAAACAGAAACAAATAAAAAAAATTCTTCGCATTTTTTTCAACGCTTGTTTTCAATTATTAAACATTTTTGAGCCTTGAATAATACCTCAAAATAAAAGAAAAATGTGTAAAAGCCTTTTTTCCAATGTTTTCCTACAAATATCAATGGGGTGGGAAAGGAAGGAGAGGGCTTTTTTTTCAGGGGGGGGGGAATAATTTATTTTATCATTTCATCTAATTTTCCTTTTTTTTTTTTTTTTAGAAAAAAAAATTAGAATTTCTTACTCCATACATCGAAAATTTTAAAAATGGCTTTTTTCTCACTGTTTTTGATTTCACCTTAAGTCGTGAATTTCGTGATAGGGTTGATCTGTTTCCGTACTTAATGGTCAAAATAAATCCCGTTTGATATCACAGATGGCGCCAGGAGTGAACATATTTTCACAGAAATAAGTTGGCGTGCATTATTCATGAAAACATATATTTATTTATTTTCTATCTTTGTAATGAAGATTGTCGCATTTTATAGCTATTTTTTTTTTTTTGATTATTTTTATTATTGTATAATTTAAGGTTTCCAAAACTATTTCAATCATTTCCATTTCCAACATTTGTCCTTCACAAAATTTGAAAAACCGATATAAATGTTTATTTTAACCTGATGAGGAGCACTCTAGGTTTTTTTGACTTAAAATTAGTTCATCAAAGCTATCTTTTATTTTAAGATTGCATGTATGTAATATTTCAGAAAAAACCATAATATTCCTTACTACTTATCTGATGTATTACGTAGGTATTATCCGGATAATTTGGATGATCTTCACTATAATGAAAGTTTCAGAGGGAACTGAATAACTTGTTAATATCTATAATATTCATGTCCTAGAAAATCGCTCCTTATTTTTGGGACGCAATTTTTAGCAAAATGGTATCTTGATTAACGATAAAATGCAATATAAATTTATACTATCTATCCCTTGTGGTTTTGTAAAACATTCAAGTGATCTCAAAATGAAGAAAATGAATCTTACTCTCTACAGACTTATGAATTTTTTTTTCTTTTGTTACTATAAGATAAATTTTACTTGCTTGCTTTAGTACTTAGAATTAGTACCGAAATTACATGCTTGGTAGTTTTACTTGCTTTGGTAATTAGAGCACTATTACATTCCTCACAACTTATCTGATACATAACCGTTGGGTGTTATCCTGATAATTATTCCGAACTTGAATAACATCATGAAGAACTTAACATGATGTATGAATGTACGACAACCTAGAAATGATATTGGTCTTATGAGTTAAATATAAATTCAATTTTTATTAAAACAAAAACACAACGTTATTCACGATATTTGTGTCGAATTATATGAATATGATGTTTTACTTTTGATTTTGGGAATATGAAGTGAAAATGTTCTTGTTTTGAACAATGTTATTTTCAGAATAGCCATAGCTCAAACTTGTTTTTATTCGAATAATGTACATATTATTGAAAATAGAACCCAAATAGTGTTTAAAAAAAACCAGTATATTTTTCTCTATTTAAGGAATTTTATATCAGCGTATTAAAAAATTTGCTTTGAAAAATGTAATATGCACAGTTTGTTTATTAACATATTTATAAAAATTTAATAATAGTAGTAACACTATACGTTAAAAACTCTGCAATAATTTTATATTTGAATCGTGAGTATATAATAATAATATAATAATTAAACAGTTTTAATACATTTATTTATATATTTAATACATAACACAATAAAAATTTTGATGCGGGTCATAAGAATATAACTATACTCCTTTAACTCGTTTAAACTATTTCTTTTCTTTCTGCATGGGATTCGGTTACATAAAGCGCTTGTTTTTCCTACATTAGTCTTTTCAGGGGCTAACCGTCTTTAAGTAAATACGGGCATCATGATTCTGAAGTTCTATCGCGATATTTTTCTGTTCCATTGAGTTTTCCGTCTTTGGTAAACTCAAGTGATGCGTTCCAGGAATACCCTTAGCAATTTTTCTCTGTTTTTGACCCTCCTTGTCATGCAATTTTTACCTTTGTCTTCCTTTATTTCTATCCTATCCCTCATTCATACTGTATAGTTCAATAATAAGTTCAATATAATTTATTTCTGAAACATCTTATTTTAAAAAAATCAATAGCTATTAATTTTTAAAAGTTGCAAACGCGTAATGAAGAATAATATCCCAAATATCGGAACGCTTTTTGGATAAAAATATTTTAATATTATATTCTGCATAGCTATGCTATAGAGAAAAGGATATATTCAAAAACTTTTCTATCTGAATTATTTTCCTTTCTGGAGTAAAATATGCGTTTCTTATTTCGTCTCTAATGCAGAGTTTTAACAATGCATATTCAAGCGAAATATTGAGTTTTATGGAATATTCCAAAATTTTAAATAAAAGGAAGGATTATAATAAAAAGCAAAGCATGGGCTACAAAGTCATAAATTTTTATGAAAATTCAACATTTTTTCTGTGTGAAAACATGTTCCGAGATTTGATCAGGTTCTTTGACATTTGATGAATACAGTTGTAAGAAGTGAGTTACAAAGTTCATAAGCAAATCAGTATCACCATTTAGAATTTTTGAAACAGCTCTAAGCAATTCATAAATTGAGAAAAGCTAATTCAATGATTGAATCGCATTTTGAATCCCAAACTGAAATAAAATGTATCATTTACTATCAGAAGATAGAATTATCATCAGAAGATAGAAAAGAAAAGAAAGAAAAAATACTCTTGTTAAGTTTGCGAAAACACTTGACCGGAAAAAAGTTATTATTTTTATCCAAAAGTATAATAATAATATATGCAAATGACCCATGCAGTAAGTAAATGAAAAAGCACTTTTAGAAAAGCATCCCATAGTTTATTTCTCAAGAATACAAATAAAAAAAATTGAATGTAAGTTATTTATGTTTCACATCTATAAAAAGACCTAAAATTCCACAATAGTAGCTTAAAATGAATTGATAATATCCCTCTTTGTATATAAATAAGTAATTTAGCTTTGAATTACTTTTTAAATCGTGGCTCACTAGCATACTATAAAATCTTCTTCGTCATTGGTCAAAATTTTAAAATTTACTATACAGTTTCTCGATTGGTTTTCTTTCTGCTCAAACGACGATCATGTTTACGTGATTGCTTCCTTTTATTTACTTTTGTCTGTAAATTACATTGGACTCGGTTCGTTTACTGCTATAATAATCTAGCCATTATTATCAATAGCCACTATATTATTAATTGTGTATAATTATTCATTTCCATTTAATGCCACAACACCTTAATAACATACGAGAAAGTATGTATATATGTTTGGCGTCCCTTCTAAATATTTCCCATAACTATTATTCAGTTTATTCTATTTTACAATAGTTATTTTGATATTCGAATCGTACAACGTTATATGAAAATTAAATTATAAGGATAGATATACATCCATTTATAGAATATGTAAGTTAATTAGTGTTTATGGATTTACATGTCCTCGGAAAGGCTTGGAGCAACCACCACGAACAAAGGGGTCGTACAGTATTTAGAAAACTGAATGCTCCCAAAAGCCCTTTTCAAAACAAACTGCCCACCAAATATTAATGAAACCTGATCTGCAATCTCCCGAACACTCATTATTTACCGACTAATTGCTGTATTGGTTTTAAGCCCTCTCCTTCCCCAACGTCCCCTTCGAAAGCACTCGGACAGAGGTCAGTGCCGTCCTCCACCCATCAAAATGTCACGTGACCTTCCCCTTTTCGCCGGCCATTTAATTCCGCCATCAAAATTCGTTGCCAACCACATTAGTCCTAACAGCAACTGTCGAAATCGTCTGACAATGGGAGCCCGCGGACACAAATTAAATGAGTGACCGCTCTGCGAATTCTATTACGAATGAATTCGAATAAGTCGCGGGGGTCGAAAGGGGGGGATGAGTTTAGAGAAATGTCGTCTGCACCGTGCCCGAATTAATGATTTAAAGTTTCAGCAACGTTAAAGTCCTGTCTGAGCGATAAAACGGAGAAGGGGGGGCTTATGACGAATTATGCCGGGGCTTGAGAGGTCCGGTGAAGGGATGACCAGATAACTGGACACGCCGGCCTTCCGGTCTCTGCACCCTTCGGTGTGTGCGTTAATTCGCATTTAAAATTAATTCTTGTCATTCATCATCCCCGTGGATTGGTAAGCGATGGCTCGCGATACCATATCCGCAGCGGAATGGGGGTCGGTGATAAAGTAAGGAAAATTCCAAACTGCGGTTTTGTGCATAAGAAGAGAATGTTAAACTAATTTATATTCTGTCTTTTGTCAAATAATGTCCATTCGCAGAATTAATGTGAAAACTGCAGTTCCTGTAAGAGTTTTCATGAAAGAAAACGTTGAACTACACAGATAATGTACTTTGCAAAGTGATACTTAATTTTTGGGCTTAATTAGTTTCATGCCAGAGCTACACAATGGACTACTGGCAATGATCTTTACAACTTTGGATCCTGTCAAGTTATAGAGGTAAACTTCATTGGGGATTTTTTCATGTAATACTGTCTTTAAAAATGCTTTCCTCCGACCCTGATCTGAGAGGAAAATGATGTTGGGAAAATATCTTTTCCTGTAAAGGTTATCTTCGCGTTAAGTTAATGTAGAATTATTCAATCGGCTGTACACGTACTCCAGTTCTAGAGCTTTTTAATATTGTTACTGGTTGTAATGTTGACTTCCTATTAAAAAAAATAAGAAAACTTCTGATGAAAGACGAATTGTGTCCTCTTGAACACACATTAAAGATAAGTGTTGCAATAAATTAAACGCAGCTCTGGACATCAGATTGTAATTATCCTTTGAGGCCTAAATTTCTAAAATTTTGTAATTCAATGCAGACCCGAAAATCCCATTAAATTTTATTTTTTCCAATCTTTGCATTAATTTGTTTCCTTACTTGTTTGTTTACTTTGATAAGTTTTCGGAATCCGTAATGGAAAACAAATTGGAGGAGATTATGTCTTTGGAATTCGGGACTGTAAAATGTTGGGAACCTGTTCCTTACAACAAAAAACCTGAGCCGAACGCTGAACACATTTTCAAATAGAAAAAATGTCCCGAGTTTCAAATAAATTTGAAAATTCATAACACATGCTGGGACGCTGGGCATTGTTGTGACTCCCTTGTTTCGCTTCTAATACGTATTTGATGTATTGCAACTTAATTAAGTTCAATCACGAATTAAAAAGTTCAAATAATCGCAGAATCAAGTTCTCAACTGATGTTTATTCTTTCTCATAGAATAATCCAAAATCAAGATATTTATCACTCTTGTGAAGCAGACTACAAAAGATCAAGATTGTAAAATGCTTCACTCTTTATCTTACCACTAACTAAACAGAGCCGAGTCAGTACTAAACGTGTGAGCTGGATCCGACTCAATATCCATTCATCCATGATCGACCCATTCACCGAACCACTGGAAAGAGGAGATGAGGGGGGGGGGGGGGAAAGGGGAATGAAGAAAACTGGAAAGCCCTGCGTTTTGTATAGGACCACCCACGATTTTGTGACACTTCTTAAGGTAGAAAAATGCTCCAATGACAATATAACATTTTGACTTCACTATTCACATTTTATAACACTTTTCGTACCTGTCTGAAACTATCCATTTTTTCACATATAAAATGTTCCATAATTTGTCTCTTGCAGAGAAATGCTAAGAATTTTTACAATTTTTTTATAATATATGTTAAGGAGGGGATTACTTACATATGAAGTACTTTAAATTTTTAAGGACACCGTTTAATAATCGGACATATATATATTAAAATGTTGCAAAACTTCACAAAAAGCATGGCATTTTTCTATCTTAAAATGTGTTACGAGTTTCGTTCAGGCAATCTTAAATTATATATTTTCATCTCAGAGAAGCAAACCACCCTGCATTCTGAAGACGATGTCTCTCCTCTTTTTTGGCTATTTAATTTTAAACTGTGGTCTCTATCATGATTTTCCTTTCGACTAATCTCAGGGACTTTTCTGTTCGAATTGTTTAAAATGAAATCTCGTCGAATAAAATGGAACTGGGTTCATGTGGATTAGATTGAAGTTATGAAGTATAATGAATAGATTGGCTAAATTACATTTATGAGTAGCAAAGAATTTCGTGTTAAATTCCAACCTCAGTATTAGAGTTGTTGATAGTACAAATGAAAGTGAGACGTCGGAACCAGTCGCTCATAATCTTTGGAGTGATCAGAGGAATTTTAGTATAGATAGAACAGGATTCAGGAATCGGATCCTTAGCTGCAATTATTCTACTCCCTCGAACCCCAATAAGTTGGTAAGAGACGAATTAAATTTGCACTTAAACATTAGTTTACGCATGTTTAGTGAGTTTAACAATAGTAAAAGCAATATCAACTATTGAACTTTAATATTTAGCAAAGTGAATGATAAATTAATTAGTATCATATAATTTGACTCTCTCTCTCTTTATTAGGCTATTGGTTATTCATTAGGCGTGTTTGGATGCTACAATTTTTTTTCTATTAATCTGATTACAACCTTCAATCTTAACAGAGAGCAATGCTCATTTTGCTCTCTCATGGGGATGCCTTTGTATTAATTATCTCTAATTCAATAAAAAACTTTTTTGATATCTCAAATCACTTTTTTGAGGATATTAAGGCTTTTATGTATGAACTTCACTAACAGTTATGATTATGCTTAACAATAGAAGTGAAGGAAAGCTAGCTACACTTGTCATAGTGAGTATCTTTCAAAAATATTTCTTAAAAACTGCTGTCTCGGAGCATGCCGTCTTCAACTCAGTTTTTAACGAAGAATTGTTAAATTTTTAGAAAACAAAACTGTCATCATTGTTATGAAAATAGTACTTTCTTTTTGACACCTCTATTCAGCATTGTGTTAAACAATTATTAAGGATTATTTTGTTCCACAAACCCTACCGCTATAAAAAATAATGTCTTGAGTCCCTTTGGAAAGAATAATTCTTAGGTAAGTCGCTTGAGATAAATTTGTCAAATCACCGTTATATTGAAAAACCGTGTTAAGATAATAAAACTACGCAAAGCCATACACACGTAATTTGTTTGGTTTAAAATAATCATGCATTAAGAATCATGCATCTTAAGAATTGATGTACAGAATTTACATAATTTTGCTTATGAAAAGCCGCTCCTTAAGAGACGTCAAAATTTAATGAACTGGATACCAGTTCCAGGGGTTGTCTTCATTATCTATTGATGGTACGGAATGTTTACCAAATCCCAACGAGCTACTCTAAAACGATGTTATTTCAACGCAATCGAATGACATCGAGCCTAAAAGCAAATAGAAGATTACATAAACATTAAATAGATTAAATATTGAGAAGAGCTCAGAAATCCTTTTTAAATGCCAACCATAAAGATCAGAAGTATGGAGTCAAAACCTTTAAATAAATCATTTCGAAAACGCTGCGAAGCGAGCCAGCAGTTTTTTCAGAAAAGCCAGCCCTTGTACACCTTTTAATGGTTCTCTTTCCACCCGTGTGAACATGTGTACCAGGAGCGGATTTATTCCTTCCAGAGAAATCTTCTCCTTTTCATCCCCATCCGAGGACTTGCGTAACAGCATCACGTGTTCCCCTTCTTCGACACCCAGGGAATACGGATTACCAGTGGAGTCTTTCAAAGGGATTTTCCATCAAACCCCCCGGTCCCACTCACACCTACGAAGAGGGAGGCGAAAAAAATGATTGAAGACTCCTTCGATAATGTTGAAAAAATCACTGTGTGTAGAGGAATTTATCCACTTTGCTGGGAGAATAGTTTTTCACTAAGTGGTCATGGATGCTTTTCGCCTGTTCCCTTTTTAAATCGCATTTTTGATAAAAAAAGGGGGTACGAGAGTATGAAAGAAAGAAGAGAACAAAAAAATGAGGAAAATGGCAAACTTCCGATCAAAGTTCCATTTATCCCGCGAGACGTGTGATGCTTAAAAGGGGGTTCTTTCTTTTTTGTTCTCTTTCTTCCCCTCCCCCCCCCCTTTCCCTCAGTTGAGTGAAAGAAAGGCTTTTGAATTAGCTCAAACACCTCCCGCTTTTTGAAGAGAGAATTTCGTGTAAAGCTCTTCTCGAACAAAAATCGATGGATGAGTGAAAATTTAAGATCAAATGTGAGCGAATTCTTTAGCTCATCGCTTTTTAGTTGAAAGTCGTTCAAGAAGCAACACATAATTCGATATAATGGCAGACTATTATTGAGAGAGGAGTTGTTTGAAACTGTATCGGCCTTAATTTTAAATCACTTGCTTTGGATCATATCTCTAATTTTCTTTCATTAATGTTATAATATTGTTCAGTAAATTGGTGATTCCCTATTTTCTAATTGAAGACTAGTGCTGATATGTAGGCATTTAAGAAACGAGTCCTTTAAGCAGTATACATATTTAAATGGGAACAGATATCGTGAAGTTTTAATTATTACTAAGAAATATTCAAGATATATTTGGATAAAACTTATTTAGATTACAGTTATTCATGATGATTTGTTTGATTTCAAGAAGCGTAAATTGAAAAACCTGTAGTATGGAGAAAATACAAGTAGACTTCTGAGATCTATAATGACGGCATTCGAAAGGTCAAGAAACGCCGGTAAAAATGTATATTTCTGTATGGGACTATTTAAAGAAATTTTAAGATTAATAAATGAAAATCATGTTCCTAACCTGATTATTTTTAGTAGTTATTAAACTTAACGAACTTCACAATAACAATTAAAACTCTGCGATATTGTTTGTTACTTCAATCTACGGCTTACTGAAACCAAACAAATAAGCATGTATTGCTGTACTTTCTAACATTATGTACATAAGAATAAATTCGTATGCAGAATAAATTTCATCCTGATATCTCTGTTATTTCTTAGTAATAATTAAACCTTAATGATATCCCCTCGTTCATACTGTGAGATACTGGTAATGTACATTTCTTTTCCTTCTTCTTTGTAATTTCCTTTACTTCACAAGACTGCTTTTATTAAAATTCAATCTTGCATTTACAGCTATCTCAGTTTCAAGTCCAATGATCTATTTTTAACAAAACTTCGTAAATGGAAATGAATAATTTTCGAAATTATTGTAAAAATTGGTTATATTTAAGTTGAGACGGCATTTACTCAATATAAATGAATTGGGCAAATTTGAAACTTTTTCTTCTACACAAAAATTCATCAGAACTAAAAGCCTGTTTTATACAAATTTACGAGTGTATGAAAAACCTAAAATTATAATTTGCTGCTCCCTTTAGTGGTCATAGCTACGGATTCGCGACCGGTGATTTTCATCTGGTAGTGATTTCGAGCCTTGATGCCACAAAAGATCCGCCGTGTAGCAGGGACTGATACACGTTAAATCTGTCGTGGCTCAAAGTCCTCGTGGTGGGGAAGTTGAAGGGGGAGGTGCCAACTCAAGTGTCGCCCTCTCACCTGACCGGGCTAAAAATTATATATATATATATATATATATATATATATATATACTAGCTGATACTCACCCGCTTCCTTGGACAGACGATAATATAATATTTTGGAACCTATACGTAAGATATTAAGAAAAGTTTCAATTTTTAAAACGTTAATGATAATCTAAATTTAAAATTTTAATAAATTGATTGTCTGTAATAATGGTTATCCTCGACTTTCAAATATATGAAAAAATGTCTTACGTATGTCATAGCCTCTTGGGTTCGTTCATGCATGTAGCGAGGTCCTCTAGTAAACGAAGATTGTCTTGCGTGTTTGCTACTCCGTAAAAAGTCGCCATTATAGTATTTTTCAAAATCCCAATACGTTTTGGACCTAAATTACATTTTCACCAACCGTGAGATTCCAAACTCCTTTATTTCTATCGCTAAATATGTACGTTTCCTATATTCGACATGCACGAAATTTCACATAAAGAGCGTCTTTCCCAAAATCTTGCCAATCCTCCATCAGCGCTTCAATATAAAACTATTTGGTATTTTTCCATTTCGCACGCGTAAATCTCAACAAGTAATCTTAATTGGTGACAATATACAGTATACATATAAAAAAAAAAGTATATTCCGTTTGGCGTCGGTCATATCATTTTTGGCGATAAAGTCGCCAAAAATCACATAACCGATGGATAAGAGTAGATTCACGGATGAAAATTACATTTTGGATAAGACTTCCGTAAAATCCATTCTTAGTGAGCGTCTGCATCGCAAAATGAGTAACTATGCTAAATTTCAAGTCAATCGGTTGTATAGTCTTAGAGATCTCGTGATGAGTCAGTCAGTGGTATTTCGCTTATATATATAACTATATACATATATATGATAGAGGAAAACACCACAAATGTTGATAAATGTTTGATTTTTCACTAGATTTATATTAGTACTGTAACCCGCTGTTTAGTGTCTATAAATTAGTATAGTGAAATCGACTTTGCCTTGAAAATGTTTTTATGCTTCAGATAGATGAGGCAGAGGAAGTAAACGCTTTATTCTTTTGTACTCTCAAACCATGAGTTTCTAAGCTGTTCCTTAACAAGAACAACTACCATTACACCAGAATCTCTGTAAATGCAAGGCCACTCATTGGACCTCCTCACGTAATTCCGCTGCTCTAGTCCACTGCTCAACTCCCTGGTCCAGTGGTCACGCCGGCGCGCCTTCTCAGGTGTGAGGCAGGGGGCCCGTCAATTCGACCATTACAGCCACTCGCGGAGAGAACTCATCTGAGAATTGCTTTTTGCCGAAATTAAATCTTGCGTTCTGACATTTACGTCTGCGCTCCGATTTCTCGTTGTAATGGACAGTTTTATACCTGTGCATGGAGTTGCACTACCAGCCTGGATTTTTTTTCGACAACTTTTTAAATATTAAAATGCGAGGGTTATCATGAAATTTTAACTAATACCAAGAAACAATCGAGATATCTAGATAAAATTTATTCTGCATATTAATTAATCCTTATGTACATAATGTTGTAAATGACAGCTATCGATGCTGATTCATTTGGGCTTCAAGTAGCTGTAGATTTAAGTAACCCGCTGTATCGTAAAGTGAATCAAATATCGTTAAGTTTTAATTGTTATCAAAAAATAATCGAGAAATACTCTTAACTTTTATTGATCATTCTTAAAACTTTTCTGTGTTGTCATCATCCACAATTAAGCATTATGTGACATTGGGCTGTTCGGGATTTGCTCTTCACCAACCTTGGGGGCTTTTTAGTAATTTGAAATGCATAAAATTACAATTTATTCCCTACCAAATTAAGATGTGACTCTTGCGCCATTAAAATCCACAGTCACTCACTCACCAAATTAAGATGTGATTTGGTAAATTAGATAAGATAAGCAGGGGAATGATTAGAGATGAGGTGTACAAATGAAATTGAATTTTAAGGAAAACAAAGGAGGTAGAGGATAATGGCAAGCTAATGGTTGTTAGTAACTCAGACTGAAGCAATCACAATCAATCTTTTGGATTGAAGTGATTCTTAGACTAAGTAATATGATACGAAGCTACTGTAACTGTCGTATCAAAACGAGAGAATTGCTTATTAGTTGATCATAATCTAAAATTTACGAGTTAAATGGGAGAACGACCTTATTTATTCTTTATTAATCGTTAAAGTATTTTGTCTTCCTCTTACGTATCTTCTATTACAGTCCAGAAGTTACTAATTATTTAATTAGACTGAAAGATGTCGCAATTTATCCCAGCTTTTTCTGACCTTTCGAGTTTAATTTTGTTAACGTCGCACTAGAAGCAACACAAGGGCTATTGGCGACAGACCTCGTAATTTTGAGCCTCGGTCAAGTGACGAGGACGATCCGGAGCTGGCACCCCTTCTTCTAACTTCCACACCATGCCAACGGGAGGACTTTGAGCCCCGACAGATTTAATGTGCATCAGCCTCTGCTACACGGCAGGTCTTTAGCGACCAAGGCTCGAACTCGCGACTGAACGAAAACCGCCGGCCATGAATCCGAAGCCATGACCACTAGGCTACCGAGGCCACTCCTGACCTTTCGAATGCCGTCATTGTATATTTGAGAGGTTTAAATATCTTTCGCATACTATGGATTACTTCAATCTACTGCTTTTTTGAAACCAAGCAAACAAAGATTAATTTACAGCATTATGTACATAATGATAAATTAATGTTGAGAATAAAGTTAATCATCTAGATATCTCATTATATCTTAGGAATAATTAAAAATTTAAGATACACATCATACACGAAATGGCTTCCCCCCCCCAAAAAAAAAAAAAACGTTCTAGGATAAAATCAAACAAAAAAGCTATCATGCAGTTCGTCATTTTTACCTTCAATGTGTTTAAAAGTTAACAAAGATATGTCTTAGGAATATTGTGAGAGTTATATTAAAAATAAATTGAGGGACACATTTATTTCCAGATTATTATGCAGAGAATCAACATCATCATCTAATTCATCATAGTGGCCTTCATTATCCTTTTTCTGTTCCAAAATTTGGTTAATAATTAGCACGATGTGAAGGACTTTACTGCCATCATATGTTGATTATTCTACACAAATTAGTGCGAGAACTGTGAAATACCTGTTTTAAGACTGTCATCAAGATCTATTAGAATTGTTTTGATTTTTAAAAGTGCTTTCGTATGTGTATCCACGTTGGATGGGAAGTGTCAATACTAATTAAATAATTATCAAATGTCAGCCTGAGTAAGCTTTTACTTTCAAGTTAAGTGTCATTAAGAAGGAAATTAAACTTTTTAGTCTCTTGTGTAAACACACACGTTTAGTTTAGAGTCTAAAATAATTTTTTGTAAGCTTTAAAATACATGACTGTTTCTAGATTTAAAAATGCACATCAAAGCTACTCATAGAGGAAAGTATTACTCCATGAGTAAAAAAGTTTTATTAAATTTTTTAAAAAAAATTTAACAAGAAAATAAAAGACTAAAGTAAGCGAAGGAGGCATATACGAGAAATAAAATGTTTAGATAATCGAGAGGCCTTTCAGAACTTATTTTATGCCAGGTTTAAATAATCCTTACTTTCTGAAATTGAAAGCAATGGCAGACGTATATTTTAACGTTGAAATATCTGTGAACTTATGTATATAAAGAATATAAAGAAATGTATATAAAGAAAGTCACGTTTATTAACATTAGTATTTATGTACGAGTTATTAATAATTAATAGCTGTATTTACATTTGTGAGTCGAGTACTTACCTTTATATCTATTTTTTTTTTAGAATCTACTGCATTTATAACTTTAAAACTTTGAAGAATACTTATATATAAACATATCATTCTATAAACTGAACATAATTATAACTTCAAAAACTGAATTTAATAGAACTTCAACTGTTTCTCAATTTTTTTTAGAAATATTGCGCTAAACTTAAAATTTGTCTGCGTTTACATGAGAAAAAAATATATTCGCGGTGTAGGAAACAGCCTCATTTCCTAATGTGCAAAATATCAGCACTATGGGAAAATAGATTTTAAGAGGTGTGCCAGATTCTTAAAAAAATTAATAAATAAAAACATTTCGATAAAAACGCAAATATAGATATTTTTCTTCAGGGTCTGGCCCGTGTTAACTGTTTTAAAAGTTAATTTTGAATGTTCAACTTCGAATCTACGGAGTCAATTAAGCACTCTATTTTTTAACAGTAAAATTTTTTAAGAAATATAAAATTTGACGTATTTTAGTGCCTCAGTTACCTTAAGATTGATGCAGGTAATAAAGCGTATCATTTGAGGCACATGGAAATGAAAGGTTTCCATTATTGTATACAAAGGTTATTCGAACTCTTTTTAATAGGTTTTCTTGTTATAAAAGTGTATTTTCTAATAAGCTAGATCATATGTTTTTTTTATTATTAGTGAAATAAATATTTGTGTGGGACCACGATCTACGAATAAACCAAAGACAGTTTATGATTGATTGTTTTTATGAGATTTTGAACAACAAAGGCTATTATCCCTTTTAAAATGTGGTCGCGGAAGTCTTGTGGTCATTGTAACCATGAGCCATTGTCAAGTGGCTAGTCAAGTTGAACTGGCACCTCACTCTCCATTCTTCTGTACATCCTGAAGTGAGGAGATATGGAGCCTCGATAGATTTAACAAGCCTCTGCCACACAGCATGAGGGTTCTTTAATAATACCAGGAATCGAACTCACAACTGTGCGGAAATAACACCAGTTGTGTGCTCGCGACCGTGACCATTCGGCTCCCTCCGGAATAGAGATTTTGGGGAGAAAGTTTGGCGACTAGTTAAAGGAATTCAGTTACGAATTTTTGTCCAACACTTGTCAGTTATATCTTTTGCATTTTTTTTTTGTCAAGTAGTAACCATAGGCAGTTAGTTAGTGTTCTAATTTGTTTTAATAATTTTAATTGTTTCTAACTTTTATACGGGAATAGACTTGAGCATACAAGGGAAAAGGCAGGGATATCATAGCATACAAGAGAAAAGCCAGGTACCAATACTGGGAATCTGTAGGAAGTTGTTTGTGTAATAATTATAAAAATGAGGATTATGAAACTGTCTTGGGAGTAGTTTCTTGGATAGATTCAATGTATTCTTTATAAAGTCTTTCTTTAAAATAGTACAACTTTTTTCAGACGTATCTTGTTATCGCGTGACTTTGTACGGAAGTAGGTACTGTCTTCAGTGGCATGTTCATAGAGATTTAGAACCGGGTGACTGATTGATCTTTTATTAATGTCGCACTGACAAGCCATGAGGGCTATTGGTGACAGATCTCGTCATTTCGAGAACGACACCTGAGTTGGCCCCTCCCTGTCCAAACTTCCACGTCATACAAATGGGAAAACTTGGGAACTCGATAGATTTAACATGCATCAGGACAGCTGCATAGTAGGTCTTTGGAGACATTAGGTCTCCAACCCATGAGCATATTGCATTACGACTCGACGGAAACAACCCCGGTTGCGAGTTTTGACCACTAAGCTACCACGGCTATTCACAGCCTTGAGACAACCGTCACTAATCACGAGTAAGTGTGCATTTTTTTTACTATCTTAAAGTCTGTCTTCACGTAATGTTGAAGATTAGGACCAGAAATTGGAACACTTTTTCAGTAGCAAAATGCCGTGAACATTAATTTTGTTTTCACTTCGTTATCGTTTAGAGAGCACAGTATATTATAATATATCTCATTTGGATCTGAATCAATCCCTTTTTTATGGGATAAAATGCATTCCATGTTTTGTCTCCTTCACTGCAATGCTAAATGGGTTTTTAAATTACGTGGTTAAGTGAAAAATGGCGCGTTTTAAAAAATTTCCTAAATTTTAAGAGTACTGCATCATAAATGGAGGCACGCGCTAAAACGCCTTGGAAATTGGAACAGTTTTCTGTCAGGAATTGGTGGCCATGGTAGCATAATGGTTATGGCCGCGGATTAGCAGGTGGCGGTTTTCGACGAGTCGCGGGTTCGAGCCTTGATGCCGCAAAAGATCCGCATTGTAGCCGGAGCTAATGCACGTTAAATCTGTCGTGGCCTAAAGTTCTCCCGTTGGTGTGGTGTGGAAGTTTGGAGAGGGAGATACCAGCTCAGGTGTTCGTCTTTGTCGCTTGATCGAGGCTCAAAATTACAAGGTCCGCTGCCCATAGTTCTAGTGTTTTCTCTTACGCAACGTTAATAAAAACTAATCAATCAGTTAATCGATATATAGATAATGATAAAGGAATAGCCAAAAAAAAAAAAAAAGGTAAGATCGTGGAAAATACCAAAAATGTTGAAAAATACTTGGTTTTTCGCTCACTATTGATTTTTTTTTTTTTTTTGGGGGGGGTCTATATTCCTCATGTTACTATCAGTGAGACGTTAATAAACAATCATTTACGCTCACTTGTGAATAGAGTTAGTAGTGAGCAGTAGGTAGTTGACATAATAAAAGGTTATCAACTTTGATTTAGAATTGTCTGTGGAGTGATTTCATACAGGAAGAAATCCGATTTCTTGTTCAAACCTTCAACCTTAGTGATATTTCTTGCTCCTACCCGAGTTAGTTGGTATATGATTTAAAACTAGATTATTATTTCAAGTAATAGTTTAAGCTCGCTGATGGTTAACAGACTGAGAAAGAGAGAGAAGCATTGCTTTTCATGACGATTATCAATCAACTGTGTTTTTATTCATTTGATGCCTAATTATTTAATTGTGAATTTAAGTGGCTATTCAAATTAGAAATAATGACCCTAGAATTAAATGAGAGGGAGGCGTCACGACGCAATTAGATATGAAACCTCTTTACTAAATGACTTCCAACCGCTATGACCCTTCTTCTAGCAGCAATTGCTTTATCGCACGATTCTGACTTGAACTCGTTTTCATTTGAATATCCATAACTCACCGGGTACTTAACACCCTCGCCTTACCTACCAAGCGCTAATAGAGAGCGACGCGAGAATAAAAAAAGAACTTCTTCTGTATTTCCCCGAGTAATTTGTCAATGGTGCGTGCGCAATCAGACACGGTATCCTCATCTAATCCTTGTCGTCACGGTTACAGGACAACATCGACGCCAGCACGCACCAGCGAGTCCAAGGGGCCGGTCACGTGACCTCAGAGGGAATTTCATAGCTTTCCGTGTCGAACATTTGTTTCGAACAAAACGCCGACCAATTTTCTTATTTCTGGGATTACATCCGTTTATTTGTTGCTGCCATATTCGACTTTCTCTCTTTGTCTTCTCTAACTTGCTCTTGACGTAGGATTTCTCTTTCTGTTTTTTCTCCCCCAAGGTCGTTTCAAGTCCGATAAGGCATCGACAGAGGACTTATCTGGGTTTATTCAACGGTAGCACTTAAGAAGATGGTTGTAGAATTTTTATATATTTTTATGTAGATAACAAAGGCATGAAAAGATCGTACAAATTTTCAAAAATTGACCATTTCGTGATTGAATCATTGAATCTGATTTGCGTGTTAAATCTAATTGAACTTCAAAGTGATCCCTTTTAGACCGTTCGTCCGATTGAGCTGAAATTTTGCTTACAACTCCAATGGCAATACAATAGCAAGCAGTGGCAAACTTGAGGGAAAGGTTGGCGGCTCTGCCTAGATGTCTTGTACTTTGTAATTGAATTTTAACTCTCTTCGTATCATTCAATGGAGATGAAATTTTATGTACACGTATAATTCCGATGGTTATATAATACTGTGGTATTCTGAAGCAGAGATGGTGGAAGAGAGATACTGAGAGTCTGATATTTAACAACATCCAATTGAGTTGAAGTTTTGCTCATGCGCTTAGAGCGCGTAATTGCTTTTCTCAGCTTTAAATTTCTAGAATAAAAAGAATTAAATAAATATAAGTTTAAAAAACGGAATTTTAAATCAAACTTTTAATTAAATAGGGGCTAAAAGGCATAAAATATTTATTTCAAATGTAAAATATACCGTATATGAAAGCTTGAGATGCTTACCTATGTATATGTATAATTACCGGTAAATGAAGTATCCTAAATACTTACTTATATATGAGATCATAAAAAATTATTAACACTTTTATAAATTATGTTTATTTTGCATTTAAAAAAAAATATTTTTATACTTTTTAGTCAATCTTTAAAAAAAAGTCTCGATTAAAGAATTTTATTATTATTATTTTATTTACATTAACTTAGCATAGTTTTGAAGTCAGCAAGGAGTTATATTTTGGATGCAATTCTACTCGTATTTTCGTTTCATTGGTTCCCAAAGTGGTGTATCTTTGAACTTCTCACCCAGCAAGTTTAGGCTCGAGTCTCAATTATACCAAAGCATGGGGAAGAATGGAGGTGGGAGGGATGGAGACTGGAGCTTAAAGTTCTGAAGTGGTCTAAAGTTGGAAGTGTTTGGTCAATGCCGTTTCAATTGAAATGTAATCCTCTCATTTAAATATGATGCACAATTGAAGAGTTCTTTGTTAATAACTCATTGAGAAAATATAGTTCACTTCTGGTTAAAAATTAATAAGGCGATAACGGTCAAGATAAAGAAATTCATTGCTATTAATCTTTCTTATAATGTGACACCAAAATGCGATGTATATTTTTACTTTTATTAGAATGTCTCTAATTAACACCTTATTTAAACTTTTATTTCAGTATCAGTAAGTTAAATCCTTGTAAACTGGTACAGGAATTGTCAGAATTTTTTTTATGGCATTTAATAGCTGCAGTAGCAAAAAAGTAACTTCGGTGCTTTAATAGAAACAGGGAAATCATTAATTTGCTTCTAAAATATTGCCTTTCAAACGATGTCTGAAAAACCTACAGACAATGTTTACGCTTAAAATGGTACTTGTAATTGTAGCAACTAAAATGTTTTAAAAAGGTGGAAATAGCTTTATTTTCAATACTTATTATGATACCAATTAAAACTGAATAAAAAACTAAGTAAAATAATAAACGAAAAAAAAAATCTTTTTTTTTTTGTATAATAAAAATACTGAAAGACTAATAAGAAGAAAAAAACCCTACAGTCCTACAATCTCCAAAATAGTATTTAAAACAGAATTCTAGAAAATTGCTAAACAAATTACAAGTACAGAGGCGAAAATTACTTTCAATAATGGACTATAATTATACCTGCTTTTTAAAAGAATATGAAACAAAAGAAACTGTGAAAAAATAGTAATAAAATAATTTTAAGTGATCAAAAAGGAAATGTTTTCTTTTAATGTTGTTTAAAATACATCATTTAAACAACAATTGTAGAAAATGTTTGAAGCAGGGAGAAAAAGGTTTCATATTTCCATCCCTGTAATTTAATTTTATGACCATTTTCACAACAAAACAGAAAATAAATTCATACTCTGATTTTAATTATAGGATAATTTTAGATTAAAGTGGTAAAAATAGTTTCTATTTAAGCTATTTCGTTGTAATTTTTACAGGGTAATGTTGTTTTGCGTATCTGTAAATTAACCATCATAAACATAGCAAAAACGAATGCGGAACATAAGAGTAGACGCTTTTGCTTCTATTAATGAACAATCTTTTCAAATATAAATATTAAACATTTTTTTTAAAAAAAACGTTTCTATTACTTAGTAAAGTGCAAAAAACTTTAATACCTGTTTGATATTTTATGTTAATTCATTACTTAAACGCTTTTTTTATATTTAATAGCTTACATGCAGAAAAAGCGAAAGAATTTTAAGTACTGTTTATTTAAATGTTTACCTATATTCTGTTCAAACCCTATTTCTTGGTGCTTTTTTATTTTGATACATTTCAATGGTGAGGTGTCTGTTCCTTCAATAACTGTGAAAATTTTTTATTACCTCAACTTAACATTAAAATGAATGAATACAAGAAAATTATGTAGATTTACGAAACTCAATTCCTCATGGGCTTACATTCCTTGATAAGTACGGGAATCATAACCCCTGAGGTATCGCAATAATCTTTCTCTTTCCCATGGAGTTAACTTCTTTGATAAACATGGATGACCGGCTCCGGGATTGTGGTCGCGGGTAGCCTAATGGTCATGGTTTCAGACTCGTGGGCGGCGGTTTTTGTTCAGTCACGGATTCGATCCTTGACCCCTAATGTGTAGCCGGGGCTGATGCACGTTTCATCTGTCGGGGCCCAGAGGCCCTCCTTAGGCGTAGTGTGGAAGTTAGGAGAGGGGGTGCCAGCTCAGGGTCATCCTCGTCACTTGATCGAGGTTCAAAATTACGAGGTCCGTCACCAATAGCCCTCGTATTGCTTCTAGTGCCACGTTAATAAAAACTAAACTAAACCGTCTCCGGGATACTCTAGCGATTCTTCTTCATTTTTGTTCCATCTGTTTGTCAACCAGTTTTTCTTTCTTTTACCAAGCGCAAAAAAATATAAAAGAAAAAAACATCTATCTTTCCAACGTCTTGATCACATTTGTACTTGGTTTCGCGCAGCCTAATCAGAATTAGATCTTACGCCACAAATTTTATCTCTCACTCGCTGACGAAAATCCACCCAGAAAAAGTTTGATGTACAAAAATATATTGCTCAAATTGTTTTCGCTTCTCCTTGCCCTCAGTTTCAGGTGCGTTGGGAATTCGAATCCGTTAAGGACCTGTCATGTTTTGAGGCTGGTTTATGTTAAATCTGTAGGGGCTTAAAGTCCTCACAAAGATGGAGCGCGAACTTTATCATTTTAGGGTAGTCCAAAATTACGAGATCCAAAAGTCCACGCTTTGTTTTTAAGTGTGACGCTTAAAAACAATAAATCAATCAAATCTCTTTTAATTTAATTAAAATGAAGGAAAAAATATCCTCTTTCTGAGCTAATTGGCATTCCCCCCCCCTTCTATTGCTTTTTATTCGGCTGTAATTCTTTCTCTTCTAGCACAATGTTTATTGTAAACTTTTTTTAGACGCGTGTATTTTATTTAGTCATTCTTAAGATGCAATAACAACCATTTTATTCTATTTCTTTTTACTTCATGGTTTTCCATTTTTCGAGGAGAGATGATACCGTAGTACGTAATAAAAGTTACCAAATAGGAATTTAATCTGTATTTCTTAAGAAATAAGAATAAATAAAAGTCGAAGAAAATAAATATTCCGTAACGAAGCCAAAGACGTGGCAAAAGTAGTGAGTCTAATGCGCCAATGCGAAAATGACATGGTTGGAATTTAACAGAAAAGCACCAATTTTTCATCGAAATTGTGAAGCAAACATTACGAAATAAAATGACTGTAATATTATAAGAGTAAATAAAGGGTAGATTCAAGATTATGCATCTTCCTGTTTTAACTTCCTTCCGGCTAACGTTATTTAACAAATCCAATTAAAAGGATCATCCCATAGTGACTACATATCCGTTATTCGCTTCACTGTTATTGAAGATGAGAATCCTGGTTGTCACTGAAGCAGTTTCCCTGCACAGCACGGTAGAGAAGCCACATTCCAGACGCATGTCAGCGCGAGACGCGGACTCGCAGGGGTGGAAAAGTAATTACCTTCTGTCCCTTCCCGGACAATGATAAGCTCCCGGACAAGCAAACACTATTAAACTGCATCTTAACCCCCGGACTCCTGTGTCATTATCTATGTACCGTCAGCTCCGGAAATGTCGTCCCGTTCAGTCGACAGAGCACAAAGGACGGGTCCGGGAACTTTTTTCCCCCCTTTTTTTTATCTTCTCTTCTCTCAGAGTAAATTCTTAGTTTTGTCCCTTCCATTATCTTCCTCTGGATGGAAGAGAGAGAGAGAGAGAGGGAAAAAAACGGGTCTACGCATTGTGTTTATTGACGGCAACTTCCAAAGGGACCTGAGTAAGTCTTTTGTTGTCAACCAGACGGCACAGTTTCTCGCCAAGAGGATGCGCTCCCGAAGTTAATGTTGTCAAACGGCGAGGGCCAGAGAAAACGTTTTGGGTGGATTAGAAGATGCTAATTTAACTGCTCCCGGAGATATGTGTCGTTTCGAATTGAATTTGTAATTAGAGAGCTGGTCTTTCCTGGTGTCTTTAATGTCGGAAAGAATTGTCGTGGTATGTTGCAGGAAGGAGGGGGGGGGGTATAAATAAAATTTATAATTCATTCCTTTTTTCCCCGTTTAAGATTGCTTATGTTTTAATTTGTGTGTCAAATAAGGTCGCAATATTTTGATCTCTTAACTTGTTTGCTTCAAATAATTTTATACAAACGAGAATGGTTGACGCTGTTAATCCTCGACTGTGCAATTATTTAACAAAATAGTTTTAAAAATTGAGTGCTTTTTGTTACATGTTTGAAATATGCATATATTTGGAAGTTTAAATATGTAGCATAATTTTTTTTCAAATATTTTTTTAAATATTGACTTAGATCATAAGAACAAATGTTCAGAAAAATCACTTTCAGATGCAAGTGAAAATCGCAGGATGGGTAGTCAACAGTTAAAGCCAAATGGGCGATACCATTGTGGGCTGCTATCTGTTAAATCAAAGGGGAACTAATATGATACCGTTTCTTAGTAATGATTTGGCATCCATTTGTTTCCATATCATAATTTGATTACCTCTGCGTCACCACTTAGGAGTTTATCTTATTTTCGAGTACGTGAACCAGGAATCAGAGGTACCGTAGTGATGCTTTTCTTTTCCATGAGGTTTGCTGTTTCTGGTAAATGTGGGTCATGTGCCCCTGTGATACCCTAGCGAACTCTCTTTATTTTAGACCCTTTTATCAATCAGTTTTACCTTTTAGATCTTTTTATTGTCAAGATTACAGTTTAAGCAAATGCTTGGCACAGCTTGTGACCTTGTTGTGCCATGAACCTTTACTGGCATTCAATAACTGTCACATGCTGAGCGTCGAATTTTCACCATAGATATATATATATATATAAGTCCTGGTTTCATATTTATTCATCGGAAGCCAAGCAACAATCAAAACACAGAATTGTTTCCGGATAATCTGCTCCAAAGGAGGAGAAAATAGTCGGAAAGTTATGGCGACAACTTTTTGAGACGTGAAAGGAGTCCTATTCATGGACTTGAAAAATGATAAGTGGACAATTCTATCTTTCCCATTCCAATCGCGCGTATTTTTTGAACTATCTTCGTAGTGTAATAGATTTAGTTAAACAAAACTCTATCAATATTAGCATTGAGTATATTTTTTATGCATTATTATTTATTAGAACTATTCTACTTGGAGATCTTCCTCTAACAACAGGAATTTGGGGTGCTCCTTCCTTCAGATCTCCGGGACAGATTTCTATTCTTTATGAAGCCTCGTAGACTGAAATAAAACCAGTTGTATTTATTGTATTAATAGATTCTGAGTATCTAATTATTGTTGGCGTTTTATGACTCACTAATTTTTAAAATTATTATTCCTTTTTATTATTGCTGGGTTTTGTGAGGAAAAAGTCGATGGTATTGGAACAATCAAAGGCCTAGTGGGTTGCTTCTCCAAAATCGCCAAAAGGAGAGGAAGATGGGGTAGCTTTTAAATTTAAATATTTTTAAGTATCATAAGAAAGAAAGAATTACGATCGGCATGAAATACGATAGGCATTAGAGTGGCCTGTAATTTAATGTTATCTATAGGTAATGGAACTGTAGTTAATGTTTTTCTAATTCACATTTTTTAAAAATATGAAATTTTTCAAAAATAAAGTTATTAATGTCATTCACAAGTCTATCCTTTTTATCATGAGGACTTAAAAAAATTTATCATAGCACTGCTTGTATGTTTGACTTAAATTCCCAATATAAAAATGTGATTTTTTTTTTTTTTTGGATTGAAAGTATTTTTGATATTTTTAATATGCTGCCGAAAAGTCGTATGATTGTTTTTGTCTTTTTTTTAATGGGTTTTCTTCTACTCACATTGTAACTTTGTCTGGGTCAAAACTTTAAAAGCATTTTTCTCACCTTTTAAAAGCGCCCAATTGAGCTGAAATTTTCTTTTCCCGATTGATTTGGATGACAATACGATAATTTAATTATAATTAATAAAATTAATTGATTAAAACGAATTATTTAAAGAATTAGATTTTACGCCAAGTATCTCGCCAAGTCGGCAAATCAGTCGCATTCCTTATCAAGTTCACGCAACAAAGAAAACTCATGTTTAAAAAACTCGTTTTTTACCCGTGTTTTATTTTCAGTCTTCTGACTAATTTTTCAGAAAACATTATATGCTTAAACACCTCAGAATGTTAGGGTAAGTACGGGAATCAAAGCTTGCGGAGGTACCCGAGTGATCTTTTCCTTTTCCATGATGTTTACTCTCTTTGATAAACATGGGTATTGCATCTGTGTGATACCTTAACGGTCCATCTCTATTTTGCGACCTTTATTTGGTTGTTATTCAACTCCCCCCTTTTATTCTCAATTTTCCCCCTTAAGGTTTAGATCCCAGAAACGCACGTTCGGGGCAACATAACTAGTTTTGGCTTTTGAGCCATAAACCTAAGCTTTCACCCACTCATCTTATGCTCGAAAAAGTAAATAAATTACGTATCAATATTTAATAATCGTATTTATTGTTAAATAATATCTATATTAGCCACTCAAGGAGCTATTGTTTTAGTTGGATCACTTTGGCGTACCAGACCACTTTTCAATTTCTTTATCGTTTGCTTCAATTTTAAAACGTTTGTTTACATTTAGCTCAAATATATTCATTTTAATATTTTGCCGTTTGTTTTAATTTAATTGTATGTAGCTTAAATATATTCATTTTAATAATTTGTCGTTTGTTTTAATTTAATTGCATGTAGCTTAAATATTTTCAATTTAATAATTTATCATTTACTTCAATTTCTATTACAATAACATAACATATTCAATTTGCTAATTTATCATTTACTTCAATTTTAATTACATTGAGCTTAAATATATTCAATTAAATAATTTATCGTTTGCTTTAATTTTAATTACAATAGCTTAAATATATTCAATTTAAAAATTATTGTTTCCTTTTATTTCAATATCGGAAAAGTTTTCTGCCGTTCTTTTCTCGATATTTCATCGCTTACTTTAATTCTTATGTTTAAATGAGTAATTTAATAATAATTCTGAAAAAAAAAAACGCACCTTGGGTGGCTAAATCTGTTCTTTATAAAACTTCGCATATAACTTTTTAGTTTTTATTTAACTTTTCCTCTCTCTGATGTTTGTTGGTTGGTTTATTAACGTCGCACTAGAAGCAATACAAGGGCTATTGGCGATGGATCTCGTAATTTTGAATCTCGATCAAGTGACGAGGACGACACCTGATCTGGCACTTCCCTCTCTGCCTGAAGTTGTCGTATTTAGATCACCCTAAAAGGATTTTAATTAATAGTGTTTTTTTTATTAATAGTTCATGTTAGTTATTATGCACCAAAGGGGGCTAGTGTTTTAAGCAACAAACAAAATTGTCACTTTTCAAAATTTAATTGTAAAAGATTTTGCGTATGTTTGATGCTTTATTTCACCAGTAATGGATTTAAATTTTCAAAGATGTATCTTAATAAATTTCTCCTAAATTTTTTATGGGATTGGAACATGTATAAAAATTAATTCAATTTAAGGGCTTCAATAATTATATATAGCTCAAGTTATATTTAATCCAATAATTTATTGTTTGCTTTAATTTTAATATTTAATTGAATAATTTTTAAATTATTTTTAAAAAAAGCTCGGACTTTCGGTGGCAAACCGCAACAATTACTTAGAACATTTATTTTTATTGTTAAGTTAAAAATAATAATTCTTAGTTATAAAAATATATATTAATTTAACAATAAATTATCCTGGCGTCAACGATAAGAAGTTGCTTCACTACTTGTGTTACAGAATTAAGAATAGAAATCGCTATATCTAGAAGTCGTTACTATAAACTTTCCAGGTCATGTGTACAAATTATTATATTTTTAAGGAAACTTAAGAATAATATCTTGAAATATATTAAGCTGTTAAGATATTTGTGATACATGTTTGTGTTTTATGCACTGTGTCTTGGAACTTCAACAATATTTTTGAGTGGTATAGCTTTGGTAAATTTCTGTCTGAGATTGCTAGAACAGGGAACTTTAATCATTTTTTGTTTTACAGACCCATCCCTACTGTTAAAATGAATTCTATGGCTTCTACCACTGTGCGTATGTTTAATATAAAAAGTTTCATTGAAAAATAATGCTTTCATGATCATAATAACGTTATTCACCCCCCCCCCCTCTTGATTCCCACAATTTTTGTTACAATTCAAAACTACATTTATAATAACTTTCAAGCAATGTATCATTCAGTTTTTGACATAATCCCTGTCCTTTTCCGCGTACTTGGCTAACTCGTGGCTAGTCGGCCAAACTCGTCGGAGAAGAATTCCGACGATTATTGCCGACATCAAACAATGGAAGCTTTCACCTCAACGTCAGAACAAAAGTGATGTCCTCATAGGTGCTCTTTCATCTTTGAGGATAGGTGAAAATCGGGTATATCGATGCCTTCAACCTCGCCTCTTTGATGGTTGCCATCTTATTTTCTTAGCTCACCAACGACACCTAGGAACAAAGAAAAGAAATGCCAGATAAATGTAGAGAGCCCATGTATCTTTCCGGTCAGCAAGAATAGTGAAAATTGTATTACTAATAAAAAATTTTATGGCCATGCATGCATTACTGCTCAATCACCTCTCGTACATACATGTATAAAATAATTACGTTTGGGGAGTTTAATAGCTACATCGAAAAACATTTATCACAGTAAAAATATGAGGTATTAATATATGTGTCCTTTCTCTCTCTTAGAGCATATTGAGGAATAAAACAAAAATATCAGTTTTATTCGAAATAATAGCGATAAATACATTTAATGTATACAATGTTCCAAATAAGCATTTTTTCAGAGAATTATGCCTCTGTGAAATATTTAACTCGAAAAAAAGTTTTGAATGGCGTTCTAGTATTCTTGATGTGTACAATCAAAATTACTATTGCAATGCATTGTAAACATTGATAAGATGAAGAAATGTTAGACTTAATCATTGTCACTGAAAATAAAAATAACTATTTGAATTTTTTCCTTTTATTCCTCCTAAACTAACGAGCATAGATTAACTAATTTTTTTGTAAAATTTCCGTGTTGGGTCAATGAAGATCTTAGCCATTTGGATCTTAGCCCCATGGATTTCTTTTGATATATGCGATCCATGTTGATAAATTATTATTGCATTGATTCTTTTTTTTTATAAAAAAAAATTTCTTAATAATTGAGCCTTCTTGTATTTTCTCTTTAGGTTAACATATGCAAGTTAAACAAGCTTTAGTCAGCTAAGGTGTTAGTTTGAAACTTAGTATCATATTTTGTACTTTCATTTTATTTTCCTTTCGCTACAATATTTGGAAACACCTCTCTTGTCAAAATTAACATCTTTCATTTTAATGAAATATTTTCACTTCCAGTTAATTCAGTTAACTAATTACTTAACATGTGCTAATGTGTTGTTTTGACAAAATGGTTTCGACAAAAATACGTGGGTATAAAATAAGGGATACATGGTGCTGGGTTCAAAAGATTGACGTTATAGTAAATTATAATAATTACATTTAATTTGCTAAAAACATATTTACAATGCTAAGATATATTTAATCTAATATTTTATCGTCTGCTTTTATTTTACTATCAGAATAGAATATTACTGTCTACTTTAATAATTTAAACATTTGCTCTGTTATTTCAATATTTAATTTAATTATTGACTTTCATGGTAGAATCATATGGTTTTATTCTTTTTTTTTTTTTTTTTTTTTTGTTGTTAACTTTGGCACCGTTTTAGTACTTTAGAATGTTCCGCTTGTGAAAATAAAAATTCATCAGGAACTTGAAGTAGGTAGTTTCTTTTCTTGATAGTAATCTCTTCTTTGGAGCCTGAAACTCGGAAGTACGCCTTTTTCGCTAATTAATATTAATTTGAATTATTCTACTTTTTTGAGAACTTAACAAAAAAAAAGGAAACGTTAGCACATATTAAAATGAAATTAGCACAGCCAATTTCAGTTTTCCTTTTCTTTCTGTCTTTCCTTTTTCTTCATTTTTCTTGCTTACAGATTTACTTGTTTTTGATCGCTTATTGTTTAATCCATTTGTTAAACTCTGTAAGACTAATCCCTTGCAAGAGTAATTTTTTTATAAACTATTTTTTTTTAATTTAAATAAATGCTAGCCTGCAGTCAGGAACCCGACATAATCTTTTGATTGCTGATGTGGTAATATCCACGCAAAGCGGTCGCTTAAACTCGTGTTGGGTGAAAAGTCCCTGCGTAAATTAAAGTTCTCCTGAAAACAGTTTAATTTAAAAGAAACATATTTGGGTAGTTATATTTTAGTCAATGATTATCAGTCTATGAAGAATCTTAATGACCGGGAGCATAGGACCTTCCAGTTTGTATATATAAAACTGAATAATTAAAAATTAATTGATAACAGCAATTAATTAAAAAAAATGTCAAAATGAAATTTTGTCTTCTCTAAACCTTCTCTTTTGTCTAAAATAAAAATTAACATTGTTTTGAAACGGCTTCGGTAAAAGATTATGTTCAACAGGACATTCAGAACAACTTCATCCAAAAATAAATAAATAAAATTCTTTCCGTATTTGTTATTTTATTTACTTATTTTTGTATAAACAAACAGTCAATTTTTTGAGCATTGCTAACAAATTTGAAAATTTCATGTATATTTGTGCATTTCTTAACATAAATTTCTTTGATAATTCAATGTTTTAAGTTTTCATTATTCTTAAAAAACAAACTATACATATTTATTTTAATAAGAAAATAATGAAAAATGTCACGATTAGTTTCTGTGCTCCAAAATTTTTATACATCGAATACTTTTCCAAGAATTTCGTCATTTGAGATCGTATCGATGACTGAAAAAGTGTGGTTCTGTAGTCTAATTATTAAGAATTAAATACATTTAATATTTACGTCACTGGAGTCATTGTTTGATTTAAAAATATATGTTTCAGAAACATAAAAAAATATTAGGGTAATTTCCCGTCGACTATTGTCGCCAAACCGGAAAAATGTCACTAAATGATGCGATATGCCGCCAAAAATTTAAAGTGTTAAATTAAACATGAATTTATGACGGTTATATCACTATTTGTCACGCGACGGGACGAAGCCTATTTCGCTCTTTGTCACATGGTTTTATGTAACCTTGCTTAGCTCTGATTTTAACAAGAGTTAATTTAACAATCATTAGTAGCTACTATTTCGGTTTCTTGCCTTCTATTTTGGAAAAAAGGTCAGAATTTGGGACTGGTTTATTGCAAAACAGAATGCAATAGATTCTCTTTAAAGGAAGAAAGCAAGCTTTATATATATATATATATATATATATATATATATATATATATATATATAATATAAACGAGTGCTTCATTGTTAGCGTTTTTTTGATAACAAGGAGACTTCCCTTTTCCGCGGGAGGGGAGGGGGAGAATTGAAGAAGGATTCTCCCTCTCGTCAATTCATGGAAAGCGAAATTTAAACATTTCATTCGAAATTTAAACATTTTAAAGTTAACCACCATTATAATTTTGCAGATACGAAGACTTGTAATGTAAACGCGAAAATTTGAAAGACTAGGGCTCCAAACAGAGAAATAAAAACCATCGGGGGACCACTTGTTACCCCTTAAATTCATATAAAGATGCATTTGCTAAGTCGATTTCACAATGAACACACATTCGTTGCTATTTTGAATGGAATAAGGATTATTTTACTGTCAAAATTTCTGGTGCGATGGAAAATTTCGCCGACTTTCGTTGTCGACAAGATTTTACTCAAATACTCATAAGAATAATTCTTTTTGGGAAAAAGAACTATTATCTGATTTAAAAGAACTAGCTGTATCATTAATCTATTTAGAAATATTCATCATAAATAATAAATACATATGATTATCGTAAAATTTTAATTATTACTAGGAAATAACCGATGTATAACTGATAGAATGGCTTCTTAAGTAGATAATGTTTTAAATGACCGCTATCCATGATGATTTAATTATTCTAAAAAAAATGGTAAATTAAAGTAACCCGCACCATCGTAAATTTTTAATTATAACTAAAAATAATCGAGAGAGAATTGTTTATTATTCTTAAGACTTCTGTACATAGTCATTAACCAGAGTTATGCATTTCTCACAGTGTTTCTTGACCTTTCGGTGACCATCATGGTGGAACTTAGGAAATGGAATTCTTTATCTTCTGCATACTAAGGGTTACTTCAATCTACGGCATTCTGAAAACAAATAATTCAACATTTTGTACACAAAGATCATTTAAGACGCAAAATAAATTTTATCCAGATATCTCTATTATTTCTTAGTGACAATTTAAGCTTTAGCCCTTATATATATCAACTGTATGTCAATTTTCAAAATCACTCTAAGATCCCATCTCGAATTCGATACGCTGCTCTAAAGTGAAAAAAAAACCTTCTGCACACTTTTCCATCCTCGTGTCACGCATGTGATTATCGTCCCCTCCTTTCACATATTTCCTCACTTTTCCCAGTTTGCCTATGAAACCTCTTTCCAGAGACAAGCATTTAATATTCAAGGCTTCAAACGGATATTTGCTCTCTCTTTTATTGTCTGAAAAGGAAAGAGAGAGCGAATAAAAAAAAATTTCTCAGAAAAATATTTTCTTTGATGTCCCTTGTTTTGTTACAAGGCCGAAAGGGGGCGGGGATCATGCATTGTGAGTGGTCGGGGACCGGGGGCAGCTGCCCCTTTGAGTGGCCCCGCCGAACAACATAGACCTGTCAGGTTTCGAATGAAGACTGTTGCCTTCATTCAGAGTATGATAATTTTGGGTCAGATCCACCTTTTCTACTACGAAAAGGGGACATATATTAGTTTCGATATGTTTGCTTTTAGGTAACCTAGATATTAGAACATCTCAAATTTTACTTTTTTTATTTTTATTTTTATTAAGTATTATTTTAATTGACTTTTAAAATTGTAAACAAACATGTCATGTCACACTGAAAAATGTCTGTATCAGCAATTTTTTTTTTTCTTTCAAAACTTAGTTTTTAGGATTTAGGCACATTCCCCTCAATCTACTCTATCCAAAGCTTTGATGTTTTGCACATGATAAAATGTGGCTATTTTCGATGAAGGAAG